>JAVJIF010024531.1:0-101872 GCA_038442645.1 Agave tequilana
ATTAACCTTGTTTCTAGTGTTAATTGTGAAGTTTGACAAAAATTAAACTTTAAGCCCTTGATAGCCTAAACTAGGCCTTATAAGAGCCGAAATAGGACCTAAACGAGTGAAAAGGCGGTTTCCCATTAGGCCCCCATACTACTATTAAAATTGTTTTAAGTTTTAATTAGTAAGTTTGACCTAAAGTCGAACATTAAGCCCTTATTGGCCTGAACTAGGCCTTATTAGAGCTGAATAGGGCCAAAACAGGGAGAAAATGAGTTTTTTTTAAGAGCCGAGAGTGATATTACAAAGTTTTATATATAACCACTATAAATTATACTTTTTTTATTCTTAATTTGGAAGTTTGATCAAAAGTGAAACTTTCAGCCTGATTGGACTTATATGAATCGAAAGGAACTAAACGGGAAGAAAACATGGTTTTCAAGGGCCGTGAATGGTATACATAGTTTTTATGTACAATTACTACTAATTAATCTTGTTTTCAGTGTTAATTGGGAAGTTTGATCAAGAGTTAAACTTTTAGCCCCGATGGCCAGAACTAGGTCTTATAAGAGCCGAATAGGGACCAAAAGGGAGGAAAACATAGTTTCAAGGGCTGTGAATGGTATTACATAGTTTATATTTACAATTACGACTAATAAACCTATTTTAGTGTTATTGAGAAGTTTGAATAAAAGTCAAACTTTCAGCCCCTGTTTGGTCTGGACTAGACCTTATAGCATAAGAGCCGAATAAGGTACAAACGGGAAAAATAAGGTTTCTAAGAGCAAGGAGAAGTATACATAATTTTATGTATAATTACTACTATTTAAACTTGTTCTCGTCTTAATTGGAAAGTTTTACCAAAAGTCAAACTTTTAGCCCCGATTAGTTTGAACTAGGCTTCATAAGAGCTGAATAGGGACCAAACGGGAGGAAAACATGGTTTTCTAGGACCATGATTGGTATTATATAGTTTCTATGTACAATTACTATTAATTAAATTTGTTTCTAGTGTTAATTGGAACGTTTGACAAAGAGTCAAACTTTCAGCCCTGGTTGGCCTGAATTAGACCTTATAAGAGCCAATTAGGGCTCAAACGGGGAGAAAATAAGGTTTTCAAGAGCCGAGAGTAGTATGACATAGTTTTTATATATAAATACTACTAATTAAACTTATTTTTCGTCTTAATTATAAGTTTGACCAAAAGTTAAACCTTCAGTTATTATTAGCCTGAACTAGGCCTCGTTAGAGCTGAATAGGACCCAAAAGGGAGAAAACAAGGTTTTCAACTGCTGAGAAAGGTATTACATAGTTTTTATAAACAATTAGTACTAATTAACTTCTATTTCTAGTGTTTAATTGGAAAGTTTGACCAAAAGTCAAACTTTTTAGCCCCTATTAGTCTGAACTAGCCTTATAAGAACCGAATAAAGTCCAAACAGGTAGAAAATGAGGTTTTCAAGAGATGGGAGTAGAATAACATAATTTTTATGTATTATTACTACTAATTAAACTTATTTCTAAGTTTGACCAAAAGTTAAACTTTCATCCCCGATTAGCCTGAACTAGGCCTTATAAGAGCCGAATAGGGACCAAACGGGAGAAAAACATGGTTTTCAAGGGCCGTGAATAGTATTACATAGTTTCTATGTACAATTACTACTAATTAACTTTGTTTATAGTGTTAATTGAGAAGTTTGACCAAAAGTCAAACTTTCAGCCCCGATTGGCGTGAACTAAGCCTTATAATAGCTAATTAGACCCCAAACGGGGAGGAAAACGAGATTTTTTAAGAGTGAGAGTAGTTATACATAGTTTTTATTATGTATAATTACTACTAATTAAACAGTTTCTAGTCTTAATTTTGAGAAGTTTTTCCAAAAGTCAAACTTTTAGTCCCGATTGGCCTGAAGTATGCCTTAAAAGCCAAATAGAGTCCAAACATAAGGAAAACATGATTTTCAAGTGGTGAGAGTGGTATTACATAGTTTTTATTTTTTTATGTACAATTACTGCTAATGAACCATGTTTCTAGTGTTAATTGGGAAGTTTGAGCTAAAATCAAACTTTCAACCCTGTTTAGCCTAAACTAAGCCTTATAAGAGCCGAATAGGGCTCAAATGGGTGAAAATGTAGTTTTCAAGAGCCCAGAGTAGTGTTACATAGTTTTTTGTATAATTACTACTAAGTAAACTTGTTTTTAAGGCTTAATTAGGAAGTTTCACCAAGCGTCAACCTTATAAGTGCATATTAGGGCCCAAACGGGAAGAAAATATGGTTTCAAGAGTTGACAGTGGTATTACATAGTTCTATGTAGAATTAATACAATTAATCTTGTTTCTAGTTTTAATTGGGAAGTTTGGCCAAAAGTCAAACTTTCAGCACTGATTGGCCTGAACTAGGCCATATCGAGCCGAACAAGTCAAACCTTCAGCCCTTATTGGTCAGAACTAGGCCTTATAAGAGCTGAATAGGGTCTAAACAAAAGTAAAACATAGTTTTCAAAAGCTGAGAGTGGTATAACATAGTTACTATGTACAATTACTACTAATTAATCTTGTTTCTAGTGTTAATTAGAAAGTTTAACCAAAGTCAAAATTTCAATCCTGATTGGTCTGAAGTAAGCCGTTAATAGGCGAATGCAGCCTAAACGGGGAGAAAATAGGGTTTTCAAGAGCTGTGAGTAGTATTGATAGTTTTTATGTATAATTACTATAATTTAAACTTGTTTTCTGTTCTTAATTTGAAAGTTCAATAAAAAGTCAAACTTTCAGCCCTGATTGACCTGCCTAGACCATGTAAGAGCTGAATAGGGACTAAATGGGAGGAAAACATGGCTTTCAAGGGTCGTGAATGGTATTACATTGTTTCTATGTATAATTAATACTGATTAACTTTTTTTCTAATGTTAATTGGGAAGTTTGACCAAAAGGAAAGTTTTCAGCCCCTATTGGCCTTAGATAGGCCTTATAAGAGCTGAATAGGGTCCAAACTGGGAGAAAATGCAATTTTTAAGAGCCGGATTAGTATTACATAGCTTTTATGTATAATTACTACTAATTAAATTATTTCTAGTGTTAATTAGAAAGTTTTAGCAAAAGTTAAGCCTTCAGTCTTTATTGGTCTGAACTAGGCCTTATAAGAGCCGAGTAGGGCCCAAACTGGAGGAAAACATGGTTTTCAAGAGCTGAGAGTGAGATTATATAGTTTTCGTGTACAATTACTACTAATTACCTTATTTCTAGTATTTATTGAAAATCTTGACCAAAGCCAAACTTTCAGCCTCAATTGGCTTGAACAAGAAGTTATAAGAGCCGAATAAGGCACAAAAGGGGAGAAAATATGGTTTTTAAGAGCCGATAGTAGTAATACCTAAATTATATATATAATTACTAGTACATAAACTTATTTTCAAGTCTTAATTGGTAAGTTTTTACCAAAAGTCAAACTTTTAGCCCCGATTAGCCTGAACTAGGCCTTATAAGAGCCGAATAGGACAAAACGGGAGGAAATTATGGTTTTCAAGGGCTTTGAATGATATTATATAAATTATATGTACAATTACTACTAATTAACCATGTTTCTTGTGTTAATTAAGAAGTTTGACCAAAAGTCAAACTTTCTGCCCGATTGAACTGAACTAGGCTTATAAGAGCCGAATTAAGGCTCAAATGGGGAAAAAACAAGATTTTCAAGAGCCGGGAGTCATAATACATAGTTTTTATATATAATTACAACTAATTAACCATGTTTCTAATGTTAATTGGGAAGTTTGAGCTAAAATTAAACTTTCAGCCCTGGTTAGCCTAACCTAAGCCTTATAAGAGCCGAATAGGACTTAAACAGGCGAAAATGCAGTTTTCAAGGGCCCGGAGTAGTGTTACATAGTTTTTTGTATAATTACTACTAAGTAAACTTGTTTTAAGGCTTAATTAGGAAGTTTGACCAAAAGTCAAATCTTATGAGTGCGTATTAGGGCCCAAACTGGAAGAAAATATGGCTCAAGTATTGAGAGTGGTATTACATAGTTTCTATGTAGAATTTATACAAAATTAATCTTGTTTCTAGTTTTAATTGGGAAGTTTGGCCAAAAATCAAACTTTCAGCTCTGATTAGCCTGAACTAAGCTTTATATAAGCGAATAGGGTTCAAACAGAGAGAGAATACGGTTTTCAAGAGCCTTGGGTGGTATTATATAGTGTTTATGTACAATTAATACTAATTAATCTTGTTTTTAGTCTTAATTGAGAAGTTTGACCAAAATTCAAACTTTTATCCCCGACTGGCCTTAACTAGGCCTTATTAGAACCTATTAGAGACTTTAAGGGGAGAAAATGAGATTTTCTAGAGCGGGGAGTATTATTACATAGTTTCTATGTATAACTACTACTAATTAAACTTTTTTGCGTTCTTAATTTGAAAGTTTGGCCAAAAGTCAAACTTTCAGCCCTGATTGGCCTGAACTAGACCATATCAGAGCCAAACAAGGCTCACACGGGAAGAAAACATGATTTTCAAGAGCAAGTGAGTGAAATTACATAGTTTTTATGTACATTTACTACAAATTAACATGGTTTTCAAGTCTAACTTTTAGTTTCGATTGGTCTGAAATATGCCTTATAAGAGCCGAATAGCGCCTAAACAGGGAGAAACTGAGGTTTTCAATAGCCGGGAGTAGAATTACATAGATTTATGTATAATTACTACAAATTAAACTTGTTTCTATTCTTAATTAGGAAGTTTGATCAAAAGTTAAACTTTCTGCCTCGATTGCCCTGAGCTCGGCTTTATAAGAGCCGAATAGGGCCCAAAAGAGAAAAAACGTGATTTTTCAAGAGCCGAGAGTAGTATTATATAGATTCTATGAACTTCTAATTAACTTATTTCTAGTCTTAATCTAGAAGTTTGACCAAAAGTCATACTTTCAACCCGATTTACTTGAACTATGCCTTTGAAGAGCCGAATAGGGCCCAAACGGGGAATAAATATGGTTTTCAAGAGCATTGAGTAGTATTACATAGTTTTTATATAAATTACTATTAATTTAATGTGTTTCTAGTATTAATTAGATTGTTTGACCAAATGTAAAACTTTCAGCCCCGATTGGCCTGAAACTAGGCCTTGTAAGAGTCGAGTAGAACCCAAGCAAGAGGAAGATAAGGTTTTCAAGAGCCGTGAGTAGTATTATATAGTTTCAATGTATAATTGCTACTAATTAACCTTGTTTCCGTCTTAGTTGGAAAGTTTGACCAAAAGTCAAACTTTCAGCCCCGATTGGCTTGAACTAGGGCCTTATTAAAGTCAAATAGGACCCAAATGGGAGAAAAACAAGGTTTTCAAGAGATGTGAGTGGTATTACATTGTTTCTATGGACAATTACTACTAATTAACCTTGTTTCTAGTGTTAATAGAAAGTTTGAGCAAAAGTCAAACTTCGGCCCCGATTGGCCTGAACTGCACATTATAAGAGATCAATAGGGCTTAAACAAGAGGAAAACATGGTCTACAAGTGTTGAGAGTTGTATTACATAGTTCTGCGTACGATTATTATTAATAAACCTTACATAGTTCTGAACTCGGCCTTATAAGAGCTGAATAAGACCTAAACGAGAGAAAGTAAGGTTTCCAAGGGCCGAGAGTAGTATTACATAGTTTTTATGTATAACGACAATAAATTAAACTTGTTTCTATTCTTAATTTGTAAGTTTGACCAAAAGTCAAACTTTCATCTCATTGGCCTAAATTAGGCCTTATAAGAGCCGAAAGAAACCAACGAGAGAAAAACATGGTTCTCAAGGGTCGTGAATGGTATTACATAGTTTCTATATACAATTACTACTAATTAACTATTTCTCTGGTGTTAATTGTGAATTTTGACAAAAATCAAACTTTCAGCTCCGATTGGCCTGAATTAGGCCTTATAAGAGTCAAATAGGGTCCAAACAGGAAGAAAATACAGTTTACAAGAGCCGAGGGTATTACATATTTTTTATGTATAATTACTACGAATTAAACTTGTTTCGAGTCTTAATTAGAAAGTTCTATTAAAAGTCAAACTTTCAGCCCCGATTGGCCTAAAGTAGTCCTTATAAGAGCCGAATAGGGACCAAACGGGAGGAAACATGGTTTTCAAGGGCCGTGAAAGGTATTACATAGTTTTTATGTTCTATTATTACTAATTAACTTTGTTTCTAGTGTTAATTGGAAAGTTTGACCAACTGTCAAACTTTCAGCCCCGATTGCCTAAACTAGACCTTATAAAAGCGAAAGAAATAGAATCCAAACAGGGAGAAAATGTAGTTTTCAAGAGCTGAGAATAGTATTACTTAGTTTTTATGTATAATTATTACTAATTAAACTTATTCCTAGTCTTAATTATGAAGTTTGACCAAAGTCAAACCTTCAACCCTGATTGGCCGGAACTAAGCCTTATAAGAGCTGAATAAGGCCAAGCGGGGAGAAAATGAGGTTTTCAAGATTCAGGAATAGTAATACATAGTTTTTATGTATAATTACTACTAGTTAAACTTATTTCTAGTCTTAATTGGGAAGTTCTACCAAAATTAAACTTTCAACCTTGATTAGCCTGAAGTAGGCCTTATATAAGAGCCGGTGTAAGTAATCTTTTCTTCCATTATTAATTGAATCAAATCAAAGTTTGCTTTTTTTTTCTATTCTTGTTTTTTGTTTCCCTCTTTTGTGTTTGTGGATCCATATGAAACCAAGAGCTTCGAAGTTGCCTTCTCCTTGCAAGAGCCGTTGATGGTTTATTGTGATGAATATCTATTTCCATGGTAGTATAGCTCGCCTTTTATTTGTAGTATAGATCGGAATAGGAAAGATCTCATATTCCATGCTTCGTTCGCCTTCAAAGAAAGGTACATCATTGACACGGTTTCAAGGTAAGCAGACGCCGAAAAGGTAAGTAGATTTTTAGTTTTTAGTTTTCTTTCTTTTAATTTAGTGTAAATCACCAATTCCCAATCTTTTTCACACTTCTTCATTGTAAATATCATTGTAAATAACATTATAAAAAAAAGAGAACTTACTAAACAAGCTTCCATCGCTAGTCCCTCCCTGTGGATCATAACCCGCATAGCCACTTACTATAGCGGTAGTATTGAGCACCATGCACTATTATTCTTAAAACTGAAATTCTATATTTTATATGCTGGTAAAAACTCAATCACAGTGCATTACACTCTCGATCCATTGAGCGATCTCTTCGACTTGGCGATGAAGGTGGACAAGAGTATGCATCTCCATCTTCAAATCCAGGCTTTACTTATCAGTAGGAAGAATATACTGGAGCAGCTGACACTAATTCCACAAGAAGACTAACGTACAATTTACAGCATCATTTCCATGATATTTTCAGGGGCGATAACAGGATCATATTCAGAAGACCCAATCTTGTATTTAGAATTAGTACACCACGTTTTAGCTGATAGTTGCTTATCCAGGATGGCTTACTTTGTTACAGACTTGTGCTATTGAGCTCAACATATATGGAAAACTGCATCATTACTTTCGCCAATTTTTGGCCTTTGCTGAGTCGCTGCACAAGACATTTGAAGGTTACAGGAATGGGGATGTCAGCAGTAAGGTCTCGGATTCCCTCTTCACTAATCTCGTTCAAAGAAGTGACAGCGACGGGGAACCCATGCTCATTGGATGATTTTCTGGTGGCAAAATCTCCCATTAAGTGAAGGATAACGACCTTGTGACAGGGAGGCCTATCGTGTCCAGTTGGTCTAGTAGAATCAGAATGACCCGTTGCATTTTGACTACAAGAAACATCATTGTTCTCAAAATGAAAGAATAGAAGTAGATCTACTGTTCTGGATGTAGAGTAACAAGTCGCCTGCTTTTGAAGCATAAATGGTATGAGAGACAATCTTGATGTATCATCAATGTATCTTCCTTTTGGAATCAATAAAATATTGGCCTTTTACTCATTTGCTCTTCTCTATGTCTTCTTCAGTGTTCGCTAGTGTAATTACCCATAGGTAATATAAGTCTCTCGTAGAGGAGAACTTAATATGCAAGTTCTTTTGAAAGAACTAAAAATGGTGAAAATTCACCAAGTTGAATTTTTGAAGAAATTACAAATATAACTGAAATTATTTAGAAGTTAAGAACATGATAAAGTCAGTCAAATAGAAGAATCCATTGGGAATTAAAAGAAGGTAGATTTAGGAATCTGTTAGGAATCATTAAATTGAAAAAAATTAAGTCTGCAGATCCGTCAGTTCAGAGGTGACAAGCTGGACATAACTGATTAGGAATCGTCAGACATAGGATTTTGTCGTTCAGAGGTGATAAACTAGACATAACGACAAAGAAGGGTGAAATTAGATAATCATCGATTCAGAGGTGATGAACTTGACATAACCAATTAGAGATTACCAAACGAGGAGTGTTTACTGTTCAGAGGTGACTAACTGGACATAACAGTAAACGAAAAGGGGTGACTTAGCTATCTGTCGGTTCAAAGGTGATAGGCTGGACATGACCGATTGAGAAGCCATCAAGCTCAGAATTTTATCATTCAGAGGTGATGAATTGGACATGATGACAAAATGAAGGTGAACTCAGTTTTAGGACCCGTCTATGAGCTGGACATGATAGACTAAGACACATTAAATTTTGAATCCGTTGTCAGAGGTAGTCATAATAAATTAGCAACTAGCCCACTCAGGGCTGTGATCGAGGCGAAACTAGCACTTTAAAATGTGTGTTTTGTAAAATAAGTGAAAAGCGTGTGCGCTAATATTCCCTCGATACTTCCGTTATAGTATTGGCTCAACGGGTCGAATCTACACGAACGGGAGGCGATGGAAGCATTAACAGTTCTTATTCACGTTGGTTGTTAACAAGTTCTTCTTTGTTAAAGAATGAGAAAAGTAAAAGAAAAAGAAAAGAAATTCAAAAGTGATAGATGGAGAAGTCGATGAATACGGCAATGTGAAAACAAAAGAGAAGTAGTTTTGAAAACAAAAAGAAGATGAAACAATGGTAAACTGAGAAGTTGGTGAAAACATCAATAAGAAAATGATAAAAAGTTTATGAAAAATATTTTTAAAACAAAGTAAAAAGGAAACTCATGGCTACTAACTACTAATTGCTCTACTAACTATGCTAACCTCTTAGTGATAGTTGCTTCACATGGATCCTTGGCTATCACTAGTCCTTGACTTCAAGAGACGATACAAAGCAAGGCTTATAAGATTGTTCTTCTACATTCAAATAACACATCCATATCACACAATAAGTTGCAAGATACTATTAAATCATCAGAACCGTTCAGAGGTGAGCATGAAATAAAGAAGACATTGCAAGTTAGCAAGTTAGTGGTTAGATGTTAGAAATGTTTGAATGTTAGAATCTATCATCATGAGTCATAAATGGCTCTTACAAGAGCAAAGCCTTGTAGAGGCTATTAAATTCATGTGGATTATCAAGTAAGTGGTTAGATGGTTAGTGATTAGTAGTTAGATTGTCATGAGAAGAAAATTAACTAAGCATCATGTAGAAGATGGAGAAGATTACAATGGAGAAGAAAGAAGACACATTTACATAGATTGTCACCATCTATTACATCAATCTCTTTCTTTCTCTCTCTGAATCTCTCAGCCCTAATACATGATCTAAAAACGAAATAAAAATACAAAAGAAAAGAAAAGAAGAACACCTACGCTAACCTACACTAAAAGAGAGAAAACCAAGCCTATTTCTCAATCTGCTTTGTTTCTGGCCAAACCCTGCAGTATTTATAGGCAAACAAAGAATCTGGAGGGCGAGACGAGGCCATGCATAGAAAATCGACGTGTGGGCCCACCATATTGTGGTGTAAATGCGGCATTTGTCGCATTCTCGCAGCAAAACCAGGAACTTAGGTCCCTAGTTTTGTGCGCGGATTCGTCTCGCTTCGGGGACCTTCCAGAAATTCTTGGATTCGGTTATTGACGTCTAGATTTTTGCCAGACACCCGCCAACGTCTAGATTTAATATATTTTCTAGAAACTCTCTAGCTTGGCCTCTAAGAAATCCAGATTTAATTACCCAAAAATGGGTTTAATTATGCTTTATTACTTCTTTTCCCCTATACTCTTCTTGATTATCTATAAAATAGACGAAAACACAGTTAGAAATGATATTTTATTCATAAATTGGTAGGAAAATGCGATATAATAATGCAGAATTGTAGACTAATTAGATTGCAAGGGTGAATTGGATCTGGGCAGTCATCGGTTCAGAGGTAATTTGGATATGACCAACTAAGAGACACCGGGCTCGCAATTCGTTATTCAGAGATAGTCGTATTAACTTGACAGTAAGATCTCTCAGCCCTGAAATAGGAAAGGAGAACAAGGTTATGGACTTGTCTGTTCAGATGTGCTTAACTGGACATGACAGTTTGAGTACCATAAAAGGAGAGAGATCTAGGCACCCATCAGTTCAGATGTAATATGGACATAACCAATTGAGAATCACCAGACTCAAAGCCCTACCATTTAGATGCGGCGAACTGGACATAAGGGCAAAGGAGTAGTCTCTACTGGACTGAAAGATGAGACTTGGCTATCTTTTGGTTCAGAGGTAACATAGACATAATCAATTGAGAAACTATCAAGCTCAGAATTTCTACCGTTCAGAGGTGACAGGCTGGACATGACGGTAAATAGGGTTATTCCACTAGGGATGTGATTTGATTTTGAATTCCGTAGGAACAATGGTGCTTTCTTGGGAAATCATTTGGAAGAAACTGTTAGAGCTATACTATTAACGTGACAACTGAAGAGTCCACTAGACTGAAAAGGGTAATTATGGACCCCGAGGGAAATCTATTAGATACTCACTGGGGAGTTTGAAAATGAATTCCATAAAAGGTTATAGAGAGTTTAGCATTCTCTAAGATGTCAGGAGTAATCATTAACGTAACATAAAAAACTCTATGGGAATTCGATTGGGAGATGATTATTCCTTAAAAAGTTGTTAGAGGTGATCATAACAACCAATTTTCTTGCTAAAAAATTAAAAGGAGATTTTGTCAGAAGTGATTGTGATAACTTCTTCGCTTGGAGATTTTTAAAGTAACTTATCAGAGGTGTGATGTTAACTTGACAAGGATTCATTTACTATTAGAGTGTTTGAACATAACAGCAATTTGAGTGAACCTATCATTCTATTGAAGAGAATGACAAGTGGAGTTTGATCTGCTGGGGATATTAGCAAAATTCACTAGGCATATTCAAAAGGTTTTATAGTCAGAGGTTTAATGTTAATGTGACAGGCTTGATCTGTAGTTCATTTTACTAAAAAAATGATTACAGTTTGATGTGGTCCTACCATTTCATAGACGGGAATTGGTAAGAAACTTTGGTGGAATAGACTGTTCTCTGCAAAATATAAGAAAATTGCTAGAGAATTCTGTCAGAATAGGAGACAGTGTTCCAAAATTCGTTTAGGGAATCGATCCTGCTGGGGAATAGAAAAATAATACTCCTAAAATGGAAGAAAATTCAAAGGTGAAAACCTTAACATGACTTGTTTGCTTTGTGGATCTACCATGCCATGGAAGAGAATTGGTAGAGGATTCTGGAGGCATCAAATGGGATCAGGTCCCTTAGGATTTTTAGCAGTCTCAGCTATCAACAGATTTGGTAAGCCTTTACCAACTACCATTTGAGTTGGGCTAGCCATGCTATTCCCTTCAGCATGATGAGTTATCGAGGACTTTTTGTTGGGCTTAAGAACCAACCTTTTCCTCTATCCTTAGCCATTAAGGGCTTAGGATTATTTTGTTGCTTTATGTTATTCTGTGGGGATGTCAGTTAACAACTAACTTTCCTTATGGAATCCTTTCTTGACACCGTGCAGTGTTGTCTTCCGATGTTCGATCAGTTTGACTCCAAAGGGATCCCCAATGATCAGAGGTATAATGTTAACTTGATCATGGATGATATTTTTTTCAAGAATTTGCCATTGACTGACATTATAAGCAGGTCACTGTTCAGATTTGATAGGTGGTATGCCCCATTTGAGTAGACTGTCTCTACTATAAAAGGTCATTCCCATTTGGGTTAGAATTTTTCTTTGGACTTGTCTGTCATGACCATAGGTCGTCTGACAGCTAAGACCAAATCTTTTTTTAAAAAATTCTCCCTTTGACTTTTTGTTGAAGGCCTTTGAGATTCGAGCCTGATAAAGCTCAATACGTTGTTGAGCTTGTAACTGCTTCTCGTCTAGCACTTCAAGCTCTTGGAGACATAACTGATGGTTATCTTCATCAGTCATCTTGGTTGCCAAAGGAACACCAAGTGATGGTATTTGAATCTCCAAGGGTATAACTGTTTCACATCTGTATACTAACGAAAAAATGTATTGTCTATTGGGGTTTGGACCGTAGTTCGATAGGCCCAAAGTTATTCACTAAGCTTCTCATTCCAATCTCGTTTGCTTGTAGAGATGAACTTTTTGAGGAGCTTGATGATCATTTTATTGAATACTTTTGCTAACCTATTTGTGGCAGAGTTGTAGGCGGTTGAAGCTATATTCTGAATCTGGTACTTGTCGCAGAACTGATAGAATGATTGACTTGCGAATTGGGGACCATTGTCGTGGATGATCCGTCTGGGGACACCAAATTGGTGGATGACATGGTTTGATTAAGTTGACCACGTCGGTGGTTTTAACTTCAGCGAGCGGGACAGATTCTGTCAACTTTGAGGAGTAATCAGTTATCACAAGGATGAACAGATGACCTCTAGTTGACGAAGGACTGATTGGTCCTATTATATCAATTCTCCAAGCTTCGAATGGCCATTTGTGACTGGGGGAGGAGCAGTTCAAGGGGTTGGTGTATAAAATCTGCATGGATTTGACAAGCCTTACACTTTTTGCATATTTGACTGCATTGATGATCATTGTTGGCCAATAATAGCCAAGTCGGTGCAATCAATCGTTGAGCTTTGAACCTGGTTAATGAGCTCCACATATGCCATCATGAGCCTCTTTGATTACTTTTTGTGCCTCTGAATTGGATAGACAACGAAGAAGTATACCATCAAATGAACGGAGGTATAGCGTTTTTACCAACGCATTATACTAAAATCGAGTAGACCTTCGTCGAACAGACACCGCTTTCCTGGTGTCATCAGGTAATATGTCGTGCAAGGTATAGTCGCTGATTGAGAATCACTAGTAGGGTGGTTTGAAGTTTGTCGAGGTTGTATAAACTTCGCTAACCTCTAAACTATACTTCATACAGAAGAGATAACGGGTGGCTACTGTGAGATGGTAATTGGTATCAGCAGGTAAAGCCAATGCAGTTGCTAGCGCTGCTAGAGCATTTGCCTTTATATTTTGGAGGCGGGACATATGACTGATGTAGAAGCCTTCAAATGTATTAGCCAACTGAATAGCTACATGGTGATAAGGTATGAGGTCTTCATGACGGACCTCATATTCACCCTTGACTTGGTTGATGATCAACTTGAAATTGTCATAAGATTCAAGATATTATACCCCCATTTGTTGAGCAGTTGGAGGCTAATGAGCAACGCATTGTACTCGGCTACATTGTTGGAACAAGATTTCGTTAGCGAGAATGCACGAGGAAGGACGTGATTCTTGGGTGAGATAAATACTACCCTCACTCTGGTAACAATCTTACCTTTTGGTCTGGTTCTTGATGCACCATCAAAGTGCCATACATCATCGCCTGAAGTCATGTTGGCTTTAAAAACTTCGTCTGGAATATCGTCATGTAGCTTTGAAGTTTCTGGAATTGGATGAGCTGCTAAGAAATCTGCGAGGGCCTGACCCTTGATGACCTTCTATGGTACGAAGATCATATCATATTGGGATAACAGTATGGCCCAATTAGCCAACTAGGAGTTCAAAGAATTTGACTTTGTCATAAGAATCTAAAGAGAGTTGACTCTTGGCATGAATAGTCTGCCCGATCAAGTAATGTCGCATCTTCTAGATGGTGATGACAAGAGCAAGGCACTCCTTCTCGACTGGGTTGTAGCGACTTTCAGCTCCAATCAATATTCTACTGAGATAATCGATGGCTTGCTCGGCACTTTCATCATTCTTCTGTGCGAGTAGAGCGCCTAAAGAATGGTCCATGACTCTTACATAAAGTAAGAACGGTTTCCTTAAAACAGGAAATACCGGGATCGGAGGCTTAGTGAGGTATGCTTTGATAACCTCAAAAGCTTTTTGACAAGCGTCGTCTCAGAAAAAGATACGCCCTTCTTCATTAGTCTCATGAATGGTTAACAGCGACCCGATAGGTTTACAATAAACCTATGGATGTAAGCTATCCTGCTTTGAAGATCTCAGAGTTCTTTGAGATTCTTTGGAGGCTGCATCTCTTGAATGACTTTGATCTTATCGGGATCAAGATGAATTCCTTTGGATGTGACAATGAATCCCAGGAACTTGCCACTTGGAACTCCTAAAAAAGACTTTATCGGGTTCATCTTTAACTGGTGAGCTCACATGAGATCGAACATCGTTCCCAAGTCATGAAGATTATTCTTGTTATGACTTTTGATTGCATTGTCGTCAACATAAGACTCTACTTCATAGGTGTTCACAGAAGATCGTACTCATTACACGTTAGTAGGTGGCACCACATTCTTTGAGCCAAAGGCATAACCGTATAGCAAAACACACCCAATGGTGTTCGAAATAATGTATGATTTTCATCATCCGGGTACATCCTGATTTGGTTGTATCCTGAAGAGCTATCCATAAAGGACATCCTTTTGAAACCACACATGTTGTCAAACATTACATTCGTGAAAGGTCACGTAAATTCGTCTTTAGGACAGGCATATTAAGATCGTGAAAGTCAATACAGACTCGGATCTTTCTGGTCCTTTTAAGGACATGCACAATATTAGCAACCTAGTCTGGGTACTCTTTCTCTCGAATGAAGCCACATTCGATGAGTTTCTAGACCTCAGCTTTGATTGCCTCCATAATATCAGGTCAAAAATGTTGCTATTGTTGTTTGACAAACTTATCATCCGTTTTGATATTGAGACAATGCATAGCCACCTGAGAGTCGAGACAAGACATGTCTTCATAGCTTCAAGTAAAGACATCTATAAACTCTTTTATTAGAGATATAAGATCTTGCTCTTCTGTTGCCGATAAACTTTCGCTTATGGAGATGAGCTTCTGGTGTGTTTGATCACCCACATCAATTTGAATTACTTTATCTTCTGTAGGAAGGTCGCGTTGTTCAAAATGCTTTTTCCATTGAAGATCAAGTAGTTGAGCCTATGGATCAGTATCGAATGGCTCAATGTCCTGTTCGGGTTCCACCTGATTGGTTGTTGTCATGTTGGCGAAGAGTTTCTTGAAGGCAACCCCTTATGTCAGAATTTCAATCTGATAAGTCTGAAGAATGTAGAGGCTTTTCAGATTCTGAATCAGATTAAATGGATGAAGTAGTATACCCCAATCCCCTGTGATCTGATCGTAGTAGTTGGCAGGATTTCCTTTCGGTATGAAAGGTTGTAGAGGGATTGGTCGTCCCTTTCCAAAGTTCAAGCCTTCACCACGATATAAGTCGTATTCTATTCCTTTCATTATACGGTGCGCTGATCGTGCATAGTGAAAAAATTATGGGAGCTTCAAGTCTTTGTCCGAATCATTGGATGTAGTAATCTAATGTCAGACTCTGCCAAATATAATTAATGATTGGTCCTTCTTGAAAGATGGAACTATAAATACAGACCCATCATTCTCTTCTATACTCATGCATGCCATAGTTATAGGCAGGGGCATGTGTAAAGGACTCATGTCACTATTTACATCCTCACAACATAAGGAACAATTGAAATTGACATTTTTATTAAGGACCCATTTATCGCCATTGTCAGCGGAATTATTACAATCAGGATCATTAAGATATGTTACAATTGGTTCTTTATAAAAAGAAACCTCTGGATCTTCTCCTGATTCTGATTCTGCTTCGTTGCTGCTATTGATGTCATCAGGCAACGATTTTTCTACCTCTTTGCTATTCTCTCTTTAAATTAGAGACTTAGTGAAGTAGTTCTCCACCCCTTTAAGTGGCTATATTCCGACGAACAACGTCCTGACCATTGCCTTGTCCTCCACATATTTGAAGCATTGATGGAGTGTGAAAGGCACAATCCAGTCAGCATAGATCCAAGGTCATCCGAGTAAGAGGTTGTAGGACGTGTCGACGTTAATGATGTAACACGTCACTTCTGATTTCAGATCGCCAATTTGACATCGGAGATGAATCTTACCCAAAGGATGACTACTCCCGGCATTGAAGCCATATATAGTCGTAGTCGTGGTTGACAACCTGCTTAATGGGATGCCGAGAAAATAAAGAAGTCTTTTGGGGATAATTCTAAGAGCAGACCCAGATCAACTTGTATTCTCTCGATGTGTGTAGACCTAATGTACCCGGTGTAATACAAGGGCTTGTCATATCAGTTGTCCTTAAGGAACATGTCTTCAGGGTGAAGGTGATGCACGGTACTTGCGGTTGTGCCAGATGACATTAGGGGCATGAAGCTCCATCTTCTTTTGTAGGGGCTGACACTTATGTCAGAAATGATTCCGAATCAGCAAGCGTATCCCTAAGTGCCTCTCTCGTCTACTTTGAGAGGCGGAGTAGCTCGTGTAGGGTGGCCAATTGTGCTTATATTCAAAGCGGAAGGAGCATTGAGTCCTCTGGAAGGATCTTCTTCAAGGATTCATCAAAGCGAATCTCCTTCTATTTTTTTTGTCCTCAGGCATTGTGGCTTGGATAGGTGTAGTAGTTCTCAACGTCGTTGGTTGGGGTGTTCTGTCGGGTGTCTGGTCGTACTGTCGCAAGTAATGCTTATCAGAACGAGTACCCATTTGGTTGCGAGGTGGTGAGCTATGCTGCTAAGGCGAACTTCACTCCTTCTGAGTCACTCAGAGAGGCTACAGTCACAGAGTCGTCGTCTGTTATGAGAAAGACGGCATTGCATGACTTTCCTTTGAGCTTGGGCTTACTGGTCTCCCACTGCTCGTCTTAGACAATATCTGGGTGGACCACATGATCTCTCTAAATTTCGTTGTCATTGGGATGAGGCTCTTAGCTTTTGGTTTTCAGCCTTAGGATTGATGACATCCAATCTGGCTTTAGGGACTGAGACCAAGCTGTCTTGAAAAGTCTTCTTCGGGAAGGTCCCGAAATTAAGAGTCACCATGTTGGCGGTTGATAGGTAGTAAAAAATGCATAATTGTCATTACATTTACTATCACATTTTCATATTTATTCCTATAATCATGCACTATTACTAATGTTTTATTATTTAATGTGTACAGGCCTTGAGTCTTTATTTAAATAAAGAATAAAAGCCTAAATGAAGCCCAAAAGCCCATGTCCAAGCCCATGTCTAAGCCCAAGTGCAAAAATGCAATTACCAAATGTCAAAATTGCAATTACAAAGTGCAAATGTTGCAAATACTAAAAAGAGGGAAGGGATAGACTTCTATTCAACCCTAAATGCTTGCTGGGTGAGGATAAATAGAGTGCAAGGATGAAATTCGTTTTGGAAGAGATTTGGAGTTAGGGTAACTTGCTTCCCAAGTTATCCCGAACTTTCAAATTAAAGAGTCGAGATGCCAGATCTAAACGGATAAGCCCAGATGGACGGACCAGAGGAGGCCACGCGCGAAAGCGCGTGGCCAGGGATAAGACTTTGGCCGCGGAAACGCGGCAAAAGCCGTGTTTCTGCGATAGAGTGGATGAGGCTGGATACCTGTTTTCTTGGCTGAGTTTTACCGGGACTCTACTTCCTCCAGCGCCTATAAATACCCCTGCAGAGCAACAGAGAGGGCCATCCAGAGACGAGGAGATTAGGGTTTTCTTTAGCTTTCTTTTTAAATTTTTGCAATTGTAATTTCATTTTGAGCATATTGTGGAGAAGAAGGAGCATTGTATTTGGAAGATATTTTCGAATAAAGGTTACCTCTTTGCCATCTTAATTATTGTCTTTTAATTTCGTTTTTCTCTGCGATCTTTCTCTTTGTTTTGTTTTTCTTTATTTCGTAATTCTTCTTATTAAACAAAATACAAAACATTGAAAATATAAAAAAAAAGATGATGAACTAATTCTTAAGTGTGGTTTGCTAAATTCTTAAACAACCCTAGAGCAGTTAGGAATTGAATGGATTGATAATAATTTTTTAGAAACCCTAGGTTTAAGACAGATTGCTTGAAGATTGAATTGATGACTAGTTTTCTAATCTAGGTTACACCTTTAAATAATTCTTCACACTTCATGCTTAAGTACTTTGACAGCGTAACTTTAAGATAAAGCTTTTCTTATGCTGTACTTAGAAGTTAGGATGAACACTTGTTGGATTTTTAGGAGTGCGAACTAGTAAGATTCTAAGATCTTTTTCTCTTGCTTGCATCTTCTCTAATAAACCTAGGATCGATTTCATGTGTTTCAAGATGATATTCAATGTCCTTAACTTGCACTATGGGTTGTGGTAGAAGATCAGTAAAACCGCATCTCTCTCTCATCATATATTTCAAATCTAATCTCTCTTTTGTCTTATTTCAAGGATACAGAGAAATCGTCCGAAAAGCTTGCATCGCATCCTTCCCTGTGGATCGACCCGCTTTGGCCCTTGCTGCAGCAGATAGCATTGAGACTGAGAATTCTAACTCTTAATCTTTTTCTTTTCAATTTCTCATTTTCAATCAAAATTTTGGCGCCGTTGCCGGGGAAGGAACGACACGATTTTCTCAAAACTAACTCGTTTATTCTTTCTGTTTGCAGGTTCAGAAAATAGGAAAACAAACAGTAGCAAGGACATATAGCAACTCTGTGCCTCTGCCCTCGAAGGCAGAGCAACAGGGCCTACTACAGAGCCGCGGTTTCGCGGCAAAAGCCGCGTTTCCGCGGCCTGAGTAGTTAACTACTCACCCTGTTTTCTGCAGGTTGCTGCTACTTGCAAATCTGATTTACTGCTCTGTTAAAATTTTCTCTGTGATAAACCTGCACACTGCTAATAAAATAACAGTAACCCGTTGGTTGAAAAATAAAAAAATTAGACTCTTGCATTTTAGGCACGTGTCTATTTAATTTTTTTTAATTCTGTTGAAGAGTGCTGGCGACAAGGTACGTTTGCATTGCATGTAGATTAGGAAACACTCTTGGCTGATTTACTGCTTTTTGAGTGATTACTTTTCTACTGCTTTACACGTACACAAAAAAAATTAAGAGCAAAACCCATTAACAAGATAAGGTGGGGATTTCATCACCCTTCCTTGGCCCACAAATCATCTCCGTCACACTCACAACCCTAACTTTAAGTAAAAATTGACTAGACGTTGGCCCTAGGTTAACTCGGACTCACTAGGAGATTGGCTGAAGGAGGAAAGTTGTTCGAAATTAACTCTTGCCAAATCGGTGTCTAGGCAGGGGATTGAGGGCCTAAAGCCCGAAGATCGGTGGTTATTTAATTAAGGAACGTCTTTGACGGAAAACCTCCCACCGGTCTTGCCATCTACCTCGCCGATTAACTTGTGGTTAAGGTCGGCAAAAGACCTCCTAAGGACAGTCTAAAGTTAGGAGTCGTCTAGGTCAAGGCTTACCCTAGAATAGGAATTGTGATTGTTTTTCTTTTTTATTGATTGATTGGGTGAACTTTGTTTGCTAATTGTGCATGTCCGCTTGGTCGAGAGACCCACTTACATCCAGGCTAACTAGAACTAGTTCACCACCCAAGCAAAAGCCCGACTCACACATGGCACAACCACTGTCACTCCAAGATAGGTTCTATCCTATTAGGACCTCTCTTCCTTCTTGCATCAAGTTAACCAATGAAGGTGTTGACCTATGAGAAGATGCCATCAAACTACGGTTTGTCCCTTTTGCTTTGAAAGACTTAGCAAAGAAATGGCTCTGCAGTCTAGAGGTCGGTTCAATATCTTCGTGGGATAATTTCGTTAAAGCCTTCTTAAAGAAATTTTATCCCGTCCACAAGACTGCACTGATTAGGAAGAGCATCTTACAGTTTAAGCAAACAGCCAATGAACCTTTTTGGAAATATTTCGAACGTTTTAAGGACCTCCTTGCCCAATGCCCTCACCATGGGATAGAGAAATGGCGACTTTGCCAAGTTCTATATGATGGATTAGAATATCAAACTAAAATGCTGTTAGAATCCATGTGCCAAGGAGGATTTCTGTAAAAAAACGAAAATGAAGGATGGTTATTATATGAAGAATTAGCTGATAATACCATCCAATGGGAACCAACTCCGGAAAAATTTAGGACTAATGACCCTACTTCTTCTAAAGGAGGTATCCATTCCATTGAGGCCAACATGGCGACCGATGCTAAGTTAGCTGCTGTGATGTGAAGACTAGAAGCTCTTGAAACTAAAGAACCAGTCTCTGTGAACCAAGTCAGCTCAACACCTTTGGCGGGCTGTACTTATTGTTAAGATATGAACCATGTGTTCGAGAAATGTCCCGTCTTTATCGCGCATCAAAGCTTGCCCGAACATATGAGTGCGGCCTTCACAAGGCCCGCCAACAATCCATATTCGCCCACCTACAATCCCGGTTGGAGAAATCATCTCAATTTTCATGGGGCCCAAGCAACAATGATCAAACTAGGCCCAAATTCTCCAACAATTTCCAAAATCCGCCCTATCAACAAAATTTCCCTAGTCAAAATCCTCCACCCTCTTTCCAATATTTACAAATGGAAACAAGGCTCTCTAACATGGAAAGAAAGGTGGACACTCTAGTTAAAAGCCATGACATGCTGGCTCAAGTCTTGACTAGGATAGAGATCCAAATGAATCAACAAGAAAGACAAAGGGGAACTCTACCAAGTCAACCATTGCCAAACCCTAGGAATCCTAGGCAAGCCAATGAGGCTCAAGACCAAAATCACTGTAACTTGGTTCATACACTAATATCAGGAAAACAAGTTGATAATCACGTATCCATGCCACCGAGCCCATCCCATTTGTCCATTCCATCTAGTTCCACTCCATCTCCACAAAGCTCTAATGAAACTGAAGTTGAGAAATCAGCAGGACAGGTGCACCAGCCTATAGTCCCATTTCCAAATAGGCTTAGAAGCAACAACAATGTACATATGGAGAAACTACTAGAGGTGTTCAATCAAGTTAGGCTCAACATCCCACTTCTTGATGCAATCCAACAGGTCCCTAGTTATGCAAAATTCCTTAAGGACATGTGCACCAAGAAAAGAAAGACAAATGTGCCTAAGAAGGTTTTTCTAGCCACTAACATTAGTGAGCTATTGTCCAACCAGATCCCAGTCAAGTACAAGGACCCCGGTTGCCCCACCATTTCTTGCACAATAGGTCGAGCCGAAATCAATCGAGCACTCCTCGATTTAGGAGCTAGCATTAATTTGCTTCCTTTCTCCATATATCAACAACTTGGATTAGGTGAACTCAACCCAACCCAAGTTACAATCCAATTGGCTGATCGCTCAATCAAAGTTCCTAAGGGAGAGATCAATGATGTCCTCATACCGGTGGGAGAATTCATTTACCCAGTCGATTTCATTATTTTAGAGACACAACCTGTGTTTAATCCTAGGTCCCAAACTCCCGTCATCTTAGGTCGCCCGTTCCTAGCAACCGCAAATGCAATCATAAATTGTAGAAACAGATCCATGAGATTGACTTTTGGGGATATGACCAAGGAAGTCAATGTTTTCAACTTAGGTAAGCATCCCTACGACATGACCGACCAACCCTTTGAGGTTAACTTCATTGAAAACATGACGAGTGAGCACAACGAGGAGATCACACTAGAGTCAGAGGAAGAGGAAGAGTTAGAATCAAGTGATCTTAACCTTGATGAGATTGAATGGGCAGCACATCCAAGTTCTATAGAGATGGAAAAGTCAAGCTTAACACCTCCACCCATCGAGCCACCTCCTTCATTGGAGTTAAAGGCCTTGCCTAAACATCTTAAGTACGCCTACCTAGGTGAACAAGAGACGTTACCGGTCATAGTTGCATCTAATTTGACTAATATGCAAGAGGAAGACCTACTGGCAACCCTTAGGAGACATAGGGAAGCCATTGGTTGGACTATGGTAGATATCAAGGGACTGAGCCCTACGATAGTCCAACATCGTATTCATCTAGAGGAAAGGGTTAAACCGAAGAGGGATTCACAGCATAGGCTAAATCCACTCATGCAAGAGACTGTACAAGCTGAAATAGTGAAACTGTTAGATAATGGGATCATTTATCCCATTTCCGATAGTGAATGGGTTAGCCCAATGCATGTGGTCCCTAAGAAGTCCAGCTTTACTGTGGTAGAAAACGACAAGCATGAGTTAGTGCAAACACGATTGCCTACGAAGGTTCGAGTATGCATAGACTATCGCAAGTTGAACGCCGCCACTAGGAAAGATCATTTTCCTCTCCCATTTATCGACCAAATGCTGGAACGATTAGCCGGTCATGAGTATTACTGTTTCTTGGACGGTTATTCAGGGTATAACCAAATCCCAATAGCCCCGGAGGACCAAGAAAAGACAACGTTCACGTGCCCATTTGGGACATTTGCCTATCGTCGAATGCCTTTCGGCCTATGTAATGCCCCCGCCACATTCCAACGTTGTATGTTAAGCCTTTTTTCTGATATGGTCGAGCGCTTCTTAGAGATTTTCATGGACGACTTCTCCGTCTATGGAAATTTATTTGACCAATGTCTCCATCACTTGGAGCTAGTGCTGAATAGATGCACCGAAAAGAACTTGACCCTCAATTGGGAAAAGTGCCACTTCATGGTGTAGCATGGGATTGTCCTAGGTCATGATATATCTAGGGAAGGGATCAAAGTAGACAAGGCTAAGGTGGAGATCATAGCCAAACTTCTAATTCCACGATGCGTGAAGGACATTCGGTCTTTCTTAGGACACGCTGGGTTTTACTGTAGGTTCATTAAGGATTTTAGCAACATTGCTAGACTCCTTACAAACCTTCTAGCTAAAGACGTGCCCTTCATCTTTGACGATAGGTGTAATAGTGCGTGGGAGAAGTTGAAAGTGAAACTTATCTCTGCACCTATCATCTCACCTCCGGACTGGTCCAAACCTTTTGAGATCATGTGCGATGCCTCAGATTTTGCAATAGGCGCTGTCTTAGGACAGCGTAAGGATAACAAGCAGCACGTGATCTATTATTTGAGTAGGACACTCAATGACGCCCAAGTGAACTATACTACTACCGAGAAGGAATTCTTGGCAGTAGTGTTCACTTTGGAGAAATTTCGCCCATACCTACTTGGGATCAAGACCACGATTTTCACCGACCATTCTGCACTTCGATAACTAATGCTAAAAAAAGATGCGAAGGCCCGACTCATTCGTTGGATCCTTCTCCTTCAAGAATTCGATCTCGAAATTTGAGATAAAAAGGTGTTGAAAATGTTGTTGCAGACCATCTCTCTCGTGTGCCAAATGCACCTTCCGATGAACTACCCATCAATGACAATTTTCCCAATGAACAACTTCTAGCCATCTCTAAGGAACTATGGTTTGCCAACATAGTAAATTACTTAGTCACAAACCAAACACCACCTAATTGGTCAAAACAGGAAAGATACCGATCCTTGTCTCAAGTCCGGTATTACATATGGGAAGATCTATACCTTTTCAAATATTGTAGCGACCAAATTATTAGGAGATGTGTCCCCGATGAGGAGACTAGAAGCGTTCTAGCCTTTTGTCATGAATTTGCTTGCGGTGGACACTTTGTCCCCGCAAAACTGCCGAGAAGATCCTACAAAGTGGCTTTTATTGGCCAACTGTGTTCAAAGATGCATTCGAGTTTTGCAAAACTTGCACAAGATGTCAAATGATAGGAAGAATTTCCAAACGAAATATGATGCCCCTAAATCCAATTCTAGAAGTAGAACTTTTCGATGTCTGGGGCATTGATTTTATGGGACCCTTCCCTAATTCGTTTGGGCACCAATACATCTTGTTGGCCGTAGATTACGTATCAAAATGGGTTGAAGCCGTCCCTTGCAAGATAAATGACAACAAAGTTGTTGTCAAATTCTTGAAAGAAAACATCATCTCGCACTTTGGAACCCCTCGTGCCATAATTAGTGACAATGGTACACATTTTTGCAATCGAACTTTTGAAGCTCTGATGCGAAAATATGCCATAACTCACAAGTTATCTACGCCCTACCATCCTCAAACTAGTGGACATGTAGAAGTTTCCAATAGGCAAGTCAAGCTTATCTTGGAGAAAACTGTGAATCAGAATAGGAAGGACTGGTCCACCAAATTGGTGGATTCCCTATGGGCAATATAGGACTCCTTTAAGACGATTCTAGGAATGTCTCCCTACAGACTAGTCTTTGGAAAGGCTTGCCACCTTCCTGTTGAGTTAGAGCACCGGGCCTTATGGGCAATTAAGCAGCTGAATTTCGATCTAGAAAAGGCCGGTGAGCTTCGAAAATTGCAAATTTCTGAACTGGAAGAATTGAGGAACGAAGCATATGACAATGCGAAAATTGCGAAGGATAGGGTTAAGGTTTTTCACGATAAGTTCATCACGAGAAAAAACTTTTGTCCAAAGACAAAAAGTGTTACTCTATAACTCTAGCTTCATCTCTTTCCCGGCAAGTTAAAATCAAGATGGACAGGGCCCTTCATTGTTAAGACTGTGTTTCCACACGGAGCCATAGAGATCTACGACCCAAAAAATGGCAGTACATTCAAGGTAAATGGTTAACGTCTTAAAATCTTTTTGGAATCAGTTCCGTAGTAAAAGCAGTCATGGGTCTTTTTGACCCAATGTATCGGTAACTCTATCTCTCTGCCAATTCATGCATCCATGCATTTCATTCATACATTGGGGACAATGCATGAGACAAGTGTGGGGGAAGGGTAAAATGTAAAAATAAAAAAATTTAATTAAAAATTAAAAATTAAAAAAAATACACATATATTAAAAAAAAATTAATTCTTTTTCTCTTTATTTGTTCTAACATAAAAAAATTTTAAAAAAAATTTAAATTTTTTTTTTATAAAAAGGACAATATTTTGACTTATCTTTTGAAAGAAATCTAAGTTAGTCTTAAGAATTAGGAAAATCATGATTAGGATTTCTAAAAACTTTGTCAAAATAAATAAATTGTTTAATTTTTAGTATAGGAGGAGAAATTGAATAAGTAATTAGTCTTGATTTTTACCTTAATGAAATGTGCATACCTAATATCTAGGATTCTAAGACAAAGACCCTTGTGCCTCATAAAAAAAATCACTAATTAAGCTGGATATATGTGCCTTAAGAATCATAAGTATTCACGCCTAAAGGTGAGTTTATAAATAAGCGTCCTTAGCTTTGTGGCCTAGTTCACTCGAATTTGAGTCCGAGGGGTGTTTTCTCACCCGGTGCCCTAAAACCAACCAGTTTGGGAGTCACCGACTTTAAGTTCGCTACATGGGTGTATTAGAAAGCCTAAGAAAACTAAGAAATATTATATATGTATTAACATATCTAATAGTCAATTAGTTAGGTATGAGGGCCTCAAGAAGCCTTGATACTTACACGAAAGAAAATTAGATGAGTTATACATATTAAAAAAAAAGAGAAAAAAATAATCATAATAATAATAAAGAGGCATGAAAGTCCAAGTTAAGGAATTCCTAAATTCACAAGGGTGCATATGACTTTTGGTAACGAAAAAGACTATACAAAAATTCAATTTGATCCTTACCTAAAATGGATAACAATTTACGTTATAAAGACTAAGTTTAAGAATGAATAAAAATGATAATCTTAAAACTTATAGACTACTTAGTCTCTTCAAACGTATTTCAAATATTTTCCTTTTTATGGATTTTGTAGGTGTAATCCGCTGAAAACCCTCACGAGACAACACTCGTCCTCTAGGGTAACCTAGAGGTTTAATGACTTGTTGCACGTGCTAAGTGCAACTGTGATTCCTACGAAAGTGAGTTAGCTAGATTAGTTTTTCTTTTTCTTTTTGATTTTTACTCGAGGACGAGCAAAAAGATAAGTGTGGGGGTGTTATAGGTAGTAAAAAATGCATAATTGTCATTACATTTACTATCACATTTTCATATTTATTCCTATAATCATGCACTATTACTAATGTTTTATTATTTAATATGTGCAGGCCTTGAGTCTTTATTTAAATAAAGAATAAAAGCCTAAATGAAGCCCAAAAGCCCATGTCCAAGCCCAAGTGCAAAAGTTCAATTACCAAATGTCAAAATTGCAATTACAAAGTGCAAATGTTGCAAATACTAAAAAGAGGGAAGGGATAGACTTCTATTCAACCCTAAATGCTTGCTGGGTGAGGATAAATAGAGTGCAAAGATGAAATTCGTTTTGGAAGAGATTTGGAGTTAGGGTAACTTGCTTCCCAAGTTATCCTGAACTTTCAAATTAAAGAGTCGAGATGCCAGATCTAAACGGATAGGCCCAGATGGACGGACCAGAGGCCACGCGCGAAAGCGCGTGGCCAGGGATAAGACTTTGGCCGCGGAAACGCGGCTTTGGCCGCGTTTCCGCGGCAGAGTGGATGAGGCTGGATACCTGTTTTCTTGGCTGAGTTTTACCGGGACTCTACTTCCTTCAGCGCCTATAAATACCCCTGCAGAGCAACAGAGAGGGCCATCCAGAGACGAGGAGATTGGGGTTTTCTTTAGCTTTCTTTTTAAATTTCTGCAATTGTAATTTCGTTTTGAGCATATTGTGGAGAAGAAGGAGCATTGTATTTGGAAGATATTTTCGAATAAAGGTTACCTCTTTGCCATCTTAATTATTGTCTTTTAATTTCGTTTTTCTCTGCGATCTTTCTCTTTGTTTTGTTTTTCTTTATTTCGCAATTCTTCTTATTAAATAAAATACAAAAACATTGAAAATATAAAAAAAAAGATGATGAACTAATTCTTAAGTGTGGTTTGCTGAATTCTTAAACAACCCTAGAGCAGTTAGGAATTGAATGGATTGATAACAATTTTTAGAAACCCTAGGTTTAAGACAGATTGCTTGAAGATTAAATTGATGACTATTTTCTAATCTAGGTTACACCTTTAAATAATTCTTCACACTTCATGCTGAAGTACTTTGACAGCGTAACTTTAAGATAAAGCTTTTCTTACGCTGTGCTTAGAAGTTAGGATGAACACTTGTTGGATTTTTAGGAGTGCGAACTAGTAAGATTCTAAGATCTTTTTCTCTTGCTTGCATCTTCTCTAATAAACCTAGGATCGATTTCATGTGTTTCAAGATGATATTCAATGTCCTTAACTTGCACTATGGGTTGTGGTAGAAGATCAGTAAAACTGCATCTCTCTCATCATATATTTCAAATCTAATCTCTCTTTTGTCTTATTTCAAGGATACAGAGAAATCGTCCGAAAAGCTTGCATCGCATCCTTCCCTGTGGATCGGCCCGCTTTGGCCCTTGCTGCAGCGGATAGCATTGTGACTGAGAATTCTAACTCTTAATCTTTTTCTTTTCAATTTCTCATTTTCAATCAGCGGTGACTCTCTTTTGTTTTGACTTGAGAGTCAGAAATCCAGCATCGACCAATGCTTGGATCTTATCCTTGAGGACATATCATCTGCTGGTAGGGTGATGCACCATCCTACGAAAGAGGAAGTAATTAGGATCATTCGTACGCCCATTTCATTAGGTCGCTGAACTTCAGGTAACTTGAGCTTGTTACCCTTGTGCAACAAGTGAAAAATTGTCACCACCTGTTCATCTTTAAAAGAGTCCACCTTTGGCGGGAATTTGAATTCCTGATTGCCATTAGTGTTTCTCTTTTGCTTTGGTTGAGCTGTCCTTGATAGCTGAACGACCATGGTTTCCTTTCCCTTTGATTGAGAAGACTGGGCTGCATCACACCCCTTGGTGTTGACCCCCTACTTGTTCTTAGGAACTGAGGGCTCAAACTTCTTAACTGATTTCTCAGTTATCTCAGCCTGCTCAACAAGCTCCTTCCATGTATGAGCTTTGACAGCTCCCATAAGGACTTCCACTCTATCGAAGAAGTTATGCCGACATGTCTGAAGTAACATGGGCAATGGCATGCCTACAAGGCACATAAGAGAAAGGTTGCGGAACCTCTCAATGTATTCCCACACAGATTCTCCTCCTTTCTGGATTGTTGAGAGGAGCTTGTCCATAGTCACCTCGGTATCGTCCTCATGGAATCGAGAGAGGAACCGGGTTTCTAGGTCAATCCAGGAGTTGATGGAGCCATTGGGCAGGCTCCTAAACCAATCAAAGGTTACCCCCTTATGGGTGCCAATGAATAGCCTAGCCATGATGACATCGTTATCTATTACATTACCAGCTTGAGACCGCAAGTTATAGATATGCTGGTAGGGTGAGCTCTTTCCATCGTACGTGTGCAACGTAGGTGGCTTAAACTTTGGCAAATATGGTACCGAATCCCAATCTAGCAGGTAAGGACGAGTCATCCCCACCTTCTTCAGTTCATCCCTCAGGGCTAGGGATGCAATCTGAGCTTGGATGCCCTTAATGACCTCGACATCGATTGAGGAGCTTTCCTTCGACTTCTCAGTTTTAGGTCGTTCATTGATGTTATACTCCTCTTCATTATGATTACTACAGGTATCATTGGTATTCCAGTTGACCAAGAGTTGAGCTAATATCTGCTGGATGTTGTCCAAAGCTTGTTGCTGAGCCCTGGAAGTCTGCTCTTGTACCTCCATTCATTGACGGAGATCATTATCGTTGTTGTAAGCCATGTTAGCCGATACAAGACCTGTTCGCATCGAGCTGATGGTAGCTGAAGAAGCGTATTCACTGACCTCCTCCTTATCATCAGACCATTGGAAAAGATTCCTCAATGGTGTAGGTGAAATGGCTCCAGTTGATGAAGAAGGTAATCCATAATTGTAGGGTATTGCTACCTTGGAACGATCACCTTGGAAGGCACCCTCCTGTTTCATGAGAACCTAACTCAAATCAGGGCTATAATCAGAGTTTGGGGAGCTCATTGGAGGAGTAAAGGTTCTTTGTCCTCATCGTTGGGACCAGAATAGATCCTTACCTCTGCTTATCATGTTAACAGAGCCTGCCGTAAGATGGACCAACTTTGTTGCCTTCTTTCTCCGGGACCCACGCTTCTCGAAAGTTTGGGTTGAAACCGGCTGAATACCGACTGCTGGCTTGGAAAGAAACTTGTGGGGATGGTTCCTAAAGAGCAACAGACAGAGTGGACCATCACAAATTGACACCCTTTTTGTCCGCACTGGGATGGCGAGATATGAACAGGTTCCTCAGAGCAAAACTTTCGCTTGTTGGCTTAGATAATCTCTCAAGTCTACGTTAATTAGACCCAATCGATCCATCATGGAGACTCGAGGAGATTGGAAGTTATCCCCCTTGGGCTGAGAAGCCTTAGGCTTAGCCTTAAAGGCTTTCTTTTTTGTTATAGGCGAAGCTAGGATAACTTTTCCTGAAAGAGTAGCTTCGCAAGGCGAAGCTACTATTTTGCCTTTAGAGGCGAGCTTAGCCTTGCTGCGCATTGCTTCAAGTGAAGCTAAAATAGCTTCGCTGTTAGCTTTATCTCTAGCCTCACAACAGAGATCCTTAGCACTTGATGCTTTCAATAAGAGCGACGCTGAATTAATAACGCTATTAGCATACAAAAGTTTGTTGGCCTTAGCCTCGAGTGCGGCGGGCTTAGCACTGACCATCAGTGTTGTTGATGCAAGCGGGGCTACAGTAGCCCGCTGTTAGCACATAGCGCTTTGGCTTTAGCCTCGTGTGATAGGCGAGGCTGAACTCTATAAAGAGTTGAATCAGTTTTGCATGACGAAGCTATCTGAGCACTCAGTGCTTTGGTACTGACGCAAGCGGCTGTCCTAGCACTACCCAATAGTGCTGATAATATAAACGAGGCTGTAGTAGCCTCCCTGTTAGCACAAAGTGCTTTAGCCTTAGCCTCACGGGACACGCGAAGCTTAGCTCTGCGAGAAGCTGAGATAGTCTTGTAATCCAATACTATCTTAGCTTCGCATGAAGCTGAATCAAGAGAAGAGACTATGGACTTCGCAATCCACATAACCTTTGAAGAGGTTGTTTTAGGTTCACAGGAAACGTTTATAGCCTCGCGCACGACGTTCATGCATTGGCGCGGGGCTAAATTAGTCTCTGTCGAGATTGTGATAGGCTCGCGCAAAGCCTGTTTAGCCTCGTGTGAGGCTGTGATAGGTTCGCAGGGAACCTCAGTAGTCTCAACAGAGACTTGCTTCCAAGAGGTAGCCAGAGGTGCTCTGGCTACACTGACCTTCCTGTGCTTTCGCACATGTAGCTGACTTGTGCTACCCCCAGAGAGAAGTTGTTCAAACTTCTCTTGGTCAAAGTGAATGAGCAGAGTCTCTGTAGTAGACCAACATCGCATTGTGGCAATTGGTTCTCAACAGTGGAGAAACGGCTCCCCAGAAGAGTCGCCATCTTTTTTTCCATTGAAATTCAATGTAGGGAAACTTACAAAAAGGTGAAAAGAGAATTACAAGTAATTAAACTAGAAAAATTACAAGTATCTCTTCTGAGATTATGGGGAAGTGTGCGGGTAGAAGTCTGGTGAGCGCGCGACCACTTTATTCTGTTGACGATATGATCGATGGAGTCTTAAGGAATTCCTTCTCACCTGGTTCTGGAGATTCCTTGAGAGCAGAAAGTCTTAGGGTATTAACCCCTGAATTTAGAGAAGTAACTCTCTGAATTTCTTGAAAGTGAGAAAGTTATCTCTTTTTCTCTCTTTTATCCTATGTTTTTTGATCTTCAGCTTCTTAGCCAACTAGCCAAAATCAGCTCCGAGCTCATCCTAAGAATAGCTATTTATAGGATCTTGAGTGGTGTAACTGCCCCTAGAATTCAGCAAAGATCGATAACAGTCATTTAGCCTCGTGCCAAAGGCTATTTTGAGTCTCGCGTGAGCCTATAAAGCCTCATGTGAAGCTAAGTGTAAGCGTTATGCGAGGCTATATAGGCTCGCGCGAGCCTAAAATAGTCATTTGACTAGGCTGTCTCCACTTAACATGAAATGAAGTAGGCGGGTGTAACCGCCAACTTAGAGTGGCATTAACCCCACTAACGTAGTGGGGTTAGCCCACTAAAGATTAGGTCAAACATTAACCTGGCAAGCCCTCCCGGACGGGGCATGGAAAGCTTCAAGCGGAATTGGAATTAACTTTGCGCGAGTCTAGTATAACTCTCAAGCGAAGTTACAAGAAAATTTCATGCGAAGCTGTAATAGCTTCAAGCGAAGCTGAAGATTAGCTCTTTGTAGAGCTATGAAGAGCTTTAAGCGAATCTCACAAGAAAAACTTCAGGTGAAGCTAAAGATTAACTCTTTTGTAGAGCTGTGAAGAGCTCAAGCGAAGCTCTTAAGAGAAGCTTCAAGTAAATCTAATATCTTAGCCCTTCAACAAGGCTATAGAGCTTCAAGCGAAGCTATCCTCTTAGGCTATGCTTAGGCCTCTTTACAGGTGATGCTTGGCTTACTGTCTGCTTCACTGGATCAGTAAGTTTAAGGCATCACTTGGTCTTTGAGAATGGGTAAAACTTGGTCGTCGCTTGTCCGCATCTTGTCTTTTATAAATGTCAACAAGTTTGGATGTCGTTCGGACCAGTTAAAGTACTACCTGGAGAGTTTGTCTTTTTGGAGTGTCAACAAAGTCCATTACGAATTTATGAAAACTTTGAAGGGAGTTTTATTGACACTCCAAAAAGACAAGATCCTGGATAGCCCTCAGACTGGCTGAATAATGTCTAACCGGTTGACACTTCCAAAAGACAGGTTGTAGACAAGTGAGCAGATAGCCAAAATGTGGTTAAAACTGAGCCAAAAGATTGGCTAAGGAATAGCTTCGCATGAGGCTTTGAGTTAGCTTCGCACCAGAGCTAGCTCCGCTCTTTAACCCGCAGTGGGATAGCTTCGCCTGAAGCCCTTCATAGCTCTGCAGAGAGCTAACTGATAGCTTCGCTTGAAACTTTGGGATATCATCACCTGAAGTTTATATAGTTTCGCCTGAAGCATAGAATAGCTCTACTGAGAGCTAACTTATACCTTCACCTAAAACTTTACCTAGCTTCACTTGAAACTTTTAATAGCTCTGCTGAGAGCTAACTTATAGCTTCACCTAAAGTTTTATCTAGCTTCACCTGAAGCTTTTTCTAGCTTCGCATGAAGCTTCTTTTAGCTCCGCCGCGAGCTCATTTTCTAGTTTCGCTGCAAGCTCAGTGATAGATTTGCAGCAAGCTATTTTTATCTCTGCTACGAGTGTAACACCCCACTCCCAGAATACGTACTTAGTTGCGTATTCAGATTTTTTGATCGTATTTTTCGATTTACTTCCTATATTTATTTTGTATTATGAATTATTTATATGATCGTTTTGTCTTGGATCCGGATTCACGGACTCAGAGTCAGCCCTAGTCTGAACCGAGAACCCGATCCTAGTGAATTGCTCGATTTAGTCTTTCTAGTGTTTATATTTGACCAATTTTAGTTTCAAACATCATTTTTCAATATTTTAAATTTTCTATGATTTTCTGGAATTTTCCTGAATTAAATGGAAAATCTTCAAAACCAGTGTCGACCAGCACCGCTGATCGATTCCTGGATTTTTAATTTACAAATGGAGTCAAATTTTGAGAAACTGCTTTCCTATATTTGCTTAGAATAATATTTACTATCTTAATTCATTTTTTGAGAATTTTCAGAATTTATCAGATTTCTGCCAGATTTGGTGTCGACCGATATTGGCGGCCGATTCCAAGATTTTTAATTTAAAAATTATAAAGAATTTCTTGAAATTGATTTTATCATGATTCTTAGAATAATATTCTTGATTTTTGAGAATTTTTGCGGGTCGTTCCGAGATACTTGATTTTCGGACGATTTCGGTATTTTTCCGAAAGTTTTCCGCATCCGCAACCGAATCCCGGGAATCCGCTACTCTAATTATTTTTACTTTTCTTCCAAGAGAATATCTTCCTTTTTTAATTTCTTTTTCTTTTTCCTTTTTCTTTCCTTCCTTTTCTTTCCACCAAATTCTCCAAACTTCTCCATTCTTCCATTATCTTCTACATTCTTCCTCCAAAAATATCTCCTTTCCTCCAAAAATATCTTCTCCAAAATATCTCAAACTCCTCTCCCATCACCATGGCCGGCCAAAGAGCCACCTAACCCCGCCATTTTACAAATAACCCCCTCTCTTTTATATTTTTACATCACCTTCACAATTCCCAAATCCTATATATACTTTTCCTTCTTCATTCCACTTCATTTTCTCTTCACCACAACTCTAACCACCACCAACTCCTCCTTCATCTCCACCACAACAACAACCACTACAACTTCTTCAACTCCTTACCTTCATCTTCTTCCTCCTCCATCTCCATGTAAACCACCACAAACTCCAACAACTCTACCAAAGCCTCCACCTTCTCCTTTACCTTCTCCAAAAATACCACCACCATCAAAACCCTCCACAAAACTGAAAAACACCTAGAGGGGGGGTGAATAGGTGTGAATGCTAATCTAATGATCTTTTTAAACTTTTAATTAATTGAGTGATGCAACGATCTCTCAAAACACGACTAAGAGCCGAATACCCCTTGCGAGGTTCTGAACTCCTTCCTCCCAATTCCCCTAGATATGGGTTAGAGGTGCGCAATGCAATCGTGTTGTATTGAGGTGTGATCGATCAATGTCAAGTATGATGATGAGAAATGAGATGCACACAATGTAACACAACAAGTATAGCAAGTAAAGTAAACAAGACAAGATTGCACAAGTAGAGGGTTAGTTCTCAAGCAAATAATTCAAGACAATATAAAGCAAGAGAAATTGAAAGCAAGAATAACGCAAAGGCAATCGCAAACAAGATGATTTGTTTCGAGGTTCGAGCACACTTGCTCTAGTCCCCGCCTTCACCTCCGTGAAGGGTTTCCACTATCCACCGAGGATGCCTTTACAATTGGTCTACCGAAGACCGAGCACCGAGCTCCACCGAATACAAAGGACCTCTACCGAAGAGGTTGCTCCACAAGAAGGAATTACAAGAACAAAATGATCACAACTTGATCACTACACTTTTTCTCAATCTCTTTTACAAACACTCTCACTTCAATTTACAACTTCACTATAGAATGAGTATAGGATTTTTGGCTCTATGAAGGGTGGTGAGAAAACTTCAGTTGTAGAGTGATATAGAGAATCAAACACAACTGAAAAACAATCTTGAAAGAGTGGGAATTGAAAGCTTCAAACAATTTTTCTTTTCTCTTTTGAAAACAACAAAACTTGAGGAATTTTTCTAAGTGGTATGAAGGAGAGACTTCTCCTCTATTTATAGGGTTGAAAATAAGTTAAAAACATTTTCTTTTCACCTAATTCAACCTACAAAAGCACCCCAACAACTCTCCAAAAGTCTATTAAAACAGAAAAAGAAAACAGATTTTCAGAAAATCCCAAAGAGGAAAGAGCCGTTGCTAATTTGCAGGCTTGGCGGTCGACCGGTCCGGTCGACCGCCAGGCCAGCTGGAAGTAGCCGTTGGCTCCCGGTCGACCGGTCCGGTCGACCGACCCAAAAGGAGGAAACACAGTTTCCTTCTTCCGGTCGACCGGTCCGGTCGACCGAAAATTCCCGAGAGCAGAATGCTCTCTGTCGGTCGACTGGTCCGGTCGACCGACAGACATGCACAAACAGTGCATGTCCAGGCACAGCGCCGGTCGACCGGGCCGGTCGACCGATGTTGCCTGACACAGAAAAACAGGGCTGTTTTGAGTTAGAAAAATTTTGATAAATATTTTAAAAATACATATAGCTAAGTATTATGCAGAAAATAGTTTATACACATGTTTTAAACAAGTTTTTCAGGATATAAAGCTTTGGTACATGTATATATAAACTAAGGCATAAAACTTAGAAATAACCATTTTCAAAAACTATTTTCAAAACATAGGAAATACATGAAACAAGTGTGTGTGCAAATCCTAGAGCCAAATTTCCTATATTCAAACTTTAACATACTAAACTTACAAACTTCTAAAGGACTTCAAAGCTATTCTTCAAGGTGGGCTATCTTCACTTGATCTTCAATATTGCAACTTGAGCCCAAATTGAATTGTCTTGAGTCCAAAAGCCTTGTATTTGAGTGAGAGTACTTCTAGTATGATAATAACCTGAAACACACTTAAACAACAATTGTTATTAGTACAAATAACTAATATGTTTTGTAATCATCAAAATACACTAAACAAGGGTGATTGTAACCTTGGGCCAACAATCTCCCCCTTTTTGATGATGACAAAACATATAAGTTATTGAAACAAATAAAGAAGGAAAAGCTTGGAAAGCTCCCCCTCAAACAATGCTATGTATTTATCATGAATATGAAGAGCTATGTAAGCATACATAAAGCATTTAACAAACACAATAGTTTTTGTCCAAAAACTCAAGGAAACACAAACTTTCTTTTTCTTCATGAAATGAAACTCAAATAGTATCAAACTTAAAAAGTTTAAACTTAAATACTTATTTTTCAAATATCAACAAACTTACTTATTATTATTATTCTCCCCCTTTTTGTCATACATCAAAAAGGGTTAAAACAAAATCTTAATTTTAAGAATCTATAATACAAACATTCAACTCACCACAAATAAATGAAAATCTAGCATAATCTAGAGGTTTAGTAAAAATATCGGCAAGTTGAAAATCGGTAGAAACATATTCAATAACAATATCACCTTTCTCATAATGATCTCTAAGAAAGTGATACCTAATGTCAATGTGTTTGGTTTTACTATGTTGATTTGCATTCTTTGTCATGTGAATAGTACTAGTATTATCACAAAATATTTTAACATGATCAAAGTGTAAATCATAGTCAAGGAGAGTATGTTTCATCCAAAGAACTTGTGCACAACAAGCTCCGGCCGCAACATACTCCGCCTCGGCGGTTGATAGGGCTACCGAATTTTGCTTTTTGGAAGACCAAGATACAAGACAATTACCTAAGAATTGACATGTTCCACTTGTGCTCTTCCTATCTACCCTACAACCCGCATAGTCGGCATCCGAAAAACTCTTCATTTCAAATAATCCGGTTTTAGGATACCACAAACCCATTTCAATAGTGCCCTTAAGGTATCTAATTATGCGTTTAACCGCTATTATGTGAGATTCTTTAGGACAAGATTGAAAACGTGCACAAAGACAAACGGAAAACATAATATCCGGCCTACTAGCCGTCAAATAAAGCAAGCTACCAATCATGCTTCTATAAAGTTTAATGTCTACACTTTTACCTTATTCATCCTTGTCAAGCTTTGTAGTTGTTGCCATGGGAGTTTTGCTTACTCTTGATCCTTCAAGCCCAAACCTTTTGATTAGTTCCTTTGTGTACTTGGCTTGATTGATGAAGATCCCATCCTTCCTTTGCTTGATTTGGAGTCCAAGGAAGTAGTTGAGCTCCCCCATCATAGACATTTCAAATTCGTCCTTCATGCATGACTCAAAAGCTTTGCAAAGAGATACATTAGTAGAACCAAAAATAATATCATCTACATAAATTTGCACAATAAGAATGTCATTTTCTACATGTTTTGTAAACAAGGTTGTATCAATTTTACCTTTCTTAAAACCATTTGAAATCAAAAATGAAGAAAGTCTTTCATACCAAGCCCTAGGGGCTTGTTTTAAACCATAAAGAGCTTTATCTAATTTAAAAACAAAATCCGGATGTGTAGGATCAACAAACCCGGGGGGTTGTTCAACATACACCTCCTCTTCAATAAATCCATTTAGAAAAGCACTTTTAACATCCATTTGAAATAATTTGAAATCTTTATATGAGGCAAATGCTAATGTCATCCGTATGGCTTCAAGCCGTGCTACGGGTGCAAAGGTTTCTTCAAATCGATCCCTTCGATTTGAGTGTAACCTTGGGCAACTAACCTAGCCTTGTTTCTAACTACATTACCCGATTCATCCAACTTATTCTTAAAGATCCACTTAGTACCAATCGTTGGTCTATCGTGGGGCCTAGGAACAAGATGCTAAACTTGGTTGCGCTCAAATTGATTGAGCTCCTCTTGCATGGCTAGCAACCAATATGAATCGGCCTCGGCTTCGAGCACATTTTTGGGTTCTATGTGTGAAATAAATGCAAAGTGGCCACAATAATCTTGAATTTTAGAGCGAGTAGTTACCCCTTTTGATACTTCACCTATGACGAGGTCCTTGGGATGATGTGGATTGTATCTCCAATCCTTTGGTAGTGGTTGAGTAGGCTCCACCTCATGTGTTTGATTTTCATTCTCTTGTGCCTCTTCCACTTTAGCATTGCTTCCTTCATCATCCTTTGGTTTGTCTCCCATAGTAGAAGCATCCTCCAAGGTCACTTTCTCCATGCCTTCATCCAATGCATCTATCTCTACAACATTCTTAACAAACTTGTTAGATTCCTCAAACTTAACATGAATAGACTCTTCAATAGTCAATGAAGATCTAATGAAAACTCTATAAGCTTTACTAGTTTTGAGTAACCTACAAAAATAGCCTCATAAGATTTAGGATCAAATTTCCTAAATTATCTTTTGTATTTAAAACAAAACATTTGCATCCAAAAACTTTGAAATAAGAAACATTTGGTTTTCTAGTGAAATACATTTCAAAAGAAGTTTTAGTTGTATTTTTACACAAGAAAACACGATTAGATATGTAGCATGATGTATTTACGGCCTCGGCCCACAAATAATGTGGTAGACCATATTCACTTAGCATTGTCCTAGCCATCTCTTGTAATGTTCTATTTTTCCGTTCAACTACTCCATTTTGTTGTGGAGTTCTAGGACAAGAAAGTTCATGCTTTATTCCATGTTCATCACAAAAAGTGGTAAAGGGTTGGTTAATGAATTCACCTCCTCTATCACTTCTTATTCTCAAAATCGAAACATCTTTTTCTTTTTCAACTCTTTTCTTAAAACTTTGGAAATATGAAAATGCTTGGCTTTTATGTTCAAGAAAGAAAACCCAAGTGAATCTTGAAAAATCATCAACCAAAACATAAGCAAATCTATTCCCACTTAGACTTTTGGTTTGTGTTGGGCCAAATAGATCCATATGGATTAACTCCAAAGGACGTGATGTCATGATATCCTTAATTGACTTGAAAGAAGACTTAGTTTGTTTCCCAAATTGACATGCGTCACAAACTCGGTCCTTTTCAAAATTCAAACAAGGAATACCTTTCACCATTTCCTTTGTGTTTAACCTAGAAATGTGTTCAAAAGAAATATGCCCTAATCTCCTATGCCACAACCAAGAGTCATCATCGAGGGCTTTCAAACAAGTAATATTACAAGACATATTTAACATGTCAATCATATAAACATTACTTTCACGAAAACCAGAAAATACACAAACATTAGAAATTCTATCAATAACTTTACAAGCAACATTATCAAAAACAACATCAAAACCTTTATCACAAAGTTGACTAACACTCAAGAGATTATGCTTGAGGCCATCAACCAAAACCACATTTTCAATTAAAGGAGAGGTGCCAAGTTTTACATTACCAATACCGATGATTTTACCCTTGGCGTCATCTCCGAAGGTGACGGTGCCACCTTCATGATATCTTGATAGGGTTGCAAAGTTGTTGATGTCCCAAGTCATGTGCCTTGAGCAACCACTATCAAGATACCACAAACCTCTACGTCGTTGGGCTTTGGAAAGTACCTACATCATTTAAAACAATTGTTGACTTTGGTACCCAAACTTTCTTGGGTCCTTGAAAGTTAGTGTTACGAACCCAAACATTATGATGTGATGCACTTAATCTATCATAACAAAAATTAGCTAAGTGTCCTTTCCGCCCACAATGTGAACATGAGTACACTTTTCTATACATGAAAGCATGATGTGTAGTGTGAGCATGTTTTGGGGTTTTGCCATGTTGTTTAGGTTGTGTAGCATGAACATGAACATGAGCATGAGCATTTTTCTTTGGGGCTTGTTTCTTAGGAAACATAGCCTCAATTTTCTTCTTGTTAAACTCACAATCTTTCAAAACAACACTTAATGAATCTAATCTTTCCTTAAGCATAGAAACTTCATTTGAGTCAATTAGTGGGGCCTTACCTTTGCAAGAGATCTTATATTTTTCAAAATCATTTTTGGTAGTGGCCAAAGTGGAAACCAACTCATCCTTTTCTTTTGTAAGAGTAAAAACTTGAAAACTTAAAGATTCATTTTCCTTTTTCATTTTTAAATACTTTTTCTTTAAGAAATCATAATTTTGTGATAACTCAACAAAAGCTTCTCCTAGTTCATCCATGGAGAGTTCATCATCAAAAGGAGTGGAAGGGGTTACCTTGCTTGTGCTTTCATTGGCCATGAAGCACATGTTGGCGGTGTCTATTTCTTCCTCGGATTCGGTCTCCGAATCCCAAGTTGCCTTCATAGCCTTCTTCTTGTAAGGCTTCTTTGAAGTGGAAGGCTTTGCCTTTTCCGGACACTCCGCCACAATGTGTCCCGGTTTTGGCAATTGAAGCATATGATCTTTCTTTCTTCTTTGCCTCCTTGCCATCTCCTTCTACCTTGGTACTTCGCCTTGTTGTACATCCTCCGGACATTCTTAACAAGGAGTGAGAGCTCCTCATCATCTTCTTCTTCATCATCTTCATCGGAGTGTGTAGCTTGACTCTTGAAGGCGATGGTCTTCTTCTTGGTAGGAGCCATGTCCTCCCTTGCTTTCCTTTCCATCTCATGGGTTTTGAGGTTCCCAATGAGACCTATGAGCTCCATCTCTTCATTGTCGTTGAGTTCCTTCAAGGTTGTAGCTTTAACTTCCCATGAAGGAGGAAGAGCCCGGATGATCTTCCTTACTCTTTGATCATTGTTGATATCTTCACCTAAAGAAGAGAGTCCATTAGTAATCTTGGTAAATCTTGTAACCATATCATCTATGGTTTCATTGTCTTGCATGCTAAATGTTTCATATTGAGACCGAAGAAGGTCAATCTTAGCCTTCTTTACTTGTGAGGTCCCCTCATGAGTGACTATCAAGTGTGACCAAATCTCAAATGCGGATTTGCAATGTATAACCCTAGCTATGTCATCATCATTTAGGGCTTGAAGAAGTGCATAGTGGGCTTTGGCATTGGCATCGAATTCCTTAGTCTCTATTTCGGACCAAGTGGATTCGTCACCGGGGGTACACTAAAGGACTTAGTCACGGCCTTTGCAACTCGGCTACCTAGAGATTGCAAAAACACGGTCATCTTAACTTTCCATATGGGAAAGTTAAGTCCATCAAACTTAGGAGGGGTTTTAATTCCATCGGCCATTTTTACTATATGAATATGAATGAAATGATTAGCAAATTAGGATCTTCTCTAAGGTGGTTAAACCAAATCCTAGAGTCCAAGCTCTGATACCAATTGAAAAACACCTAGAGGGGGGGTGAATAGGTGTGAATGCTAATCTAATGATCTTTTTAAACTTTTAATTAATTGAGTGATGCAACGATCTCTCAAAACACGACTAAGAGCCGAATACCCCTTGCGAGGTTCTGAACTCCTTCCTCCCAATTCCCCTAGATATGGGTTAGAGGTGCGCAATGCAATCGTGTTGTATTGAGGTGTGATCGATCAATGCCAAGTATGATGATGAGAAATGAGATGCACACAATGTAACACAACAAGTATAGCAAGTAAAGTAAACAAGACAAGATTGCACAAGTAGAGGGTTAGTTCTCAAGCAAATAATTCAAGACAATATAAAGCAAGAGAAATTGAAAGCAAGAATAACGCAAAGGCAATCGCAAACAAGATGATTTGTTTCGAGGTTCGAGCACACTTGCTCTAGTCCCCGCCTTCACCTCCGTGAAGGGTTTCCACTATCCACCGAGGATGCCTTTACAATTGGTCTACCGAAGACCGAGCACCGAGCTCCACCGAATACAAAGGACCTCTACCGAAGAGGTTGCTCCACAAGAAGGAATTACAAGAACAAAATGATCACAACTTGATCACTACACTTTTTCTCAATCTCTTTTACAAACACTCTCACTTCAATTTACAACTTCACTATAGAATGAGTATAGGATTTTTGGCTCTATGAAGTGTGGTGAGAAAACTTCAGTTGTAGAGTGATATAGAGAATCAAACACAACTGAAAAACAATCTTGAAAGAGTGGGAATTGAAAGCTTCAAATAATTTTTCTTTTCTCTTTTGAAAACAACAAAACTTGAGGAATTTTTCTAAGTGGTATGAAGGAGAGACTTCTCCTCTATTTATAGGGTTGAAAATAAGTTAAAAACATTTTCTTTTCACCTAATTCAACCTGCAAAAGCACCCCAACAACTCTCCAAAAGTCTGTTAAAACAGAAAAAGAAAACAGATTTTCAGAAAATCCCAAAGAGGAAAGAGCCGTTGCTAATTTGCAGGCTTGGCGGTCGACCGGTCCGGTCGACCGCCAGGCCAGCTGGAAGTAGCCGTTGGCTCCCGGTCGACCGGTCCGGTCGACCGACCCAAAAGGAGGAAACACAGTTTCCTTCTTCCGGTCGACCGGTCCGGTCGACCGAAAATTCCCGAGAGCAGAATGCTCTCTGTCGGTCGACTGGTCCGGTCGATCGACGGACATGCACAAACAGTGCATGTCCAGGCACAGCGCCGGTCGACCGGGCCGGTCGACCGATGTTGCCTGACACAGAAAAACAGGGCTGTTTTGAGTTAGAAAAATTTTGATAAATATTTTAAAAATACATATAGCTAAGTATTATGCAGAAAATAGTTTATACACATGTTTTAAACAAGTTTTTCAGGATATAAAGCTTTGGTACATGTATATATAAACTAAGGCATAAAACTTAGAAATAACCATTTTCAAAAACTATTTTCAAAACATAGGAAATACATGAAACAAGTGTGTGTGCAAATCCTAGAGCCAAATTTCCTATATTCAAACTTTAACATACTAAACTTACAAACTTCTAAAGGACTTCAAAGCTATTCTTCAAGGTGGGCTATCTTCACTTGATCTTCAATATTGCAACTTGAGCCCAAATTGAATTGTCTTGAGTCCAAAAGCCTTGTATTTGAGTGAGAGTACTTCTAGTATGATAATAAACCTGAAACACACTTAAACAACAATTGTTATTAGTACAAATAACTAATATGTTTTGTAATCATCAAAATACACTAAACAAGGGTGATTGTAACCTTGGGCCAACAAAAATCACCACCCCATCACCACATCAAGAGCCGGCCACCTCCTTTGGATTGGGGCCGAGCTCTTCTTCATCGGTAATATCTCCGATTATTATTCCGGTAATCGTTCGCGATTATTCTGGTAATCATTATGGTGACAATTACAACGACAAACAACTAACATCACCATCACCTCTACTATTTTTCACCACCATCTTCACTTCCACCATCACTTTCACCATCACAACACCACCTCCATCTCCACTACTTCAACCTCCAAACATCACCTCCTTCACCTTCTTTTCATTACTCCATCAAAATCCAACTCATCCACCAAATAACACCACCACCAAAGCAAGCACCTTTCCCTTTCTCTCTCCCTCCTCCTCTCTGTATATTACTGACACGGATCTCACCCCCGCGTCCAGGCAACGCCTTAATGCGGATCTTCGCGTTCTTGGCATCTATTTAAACGCGGCCTTCGCGTTCTTGTACCGACGCAACGCGGAGTCCATGCCTGCGTCTGTGTCCCTTTCATGTCTGCACGACGCGGAGCTAATGCCCGCGTCTGTGTTCTTCTCATGCTAACGCGACGCGGAACCCATGACCGCGTCCGCATTCTTCTCGTGTCCTGACTTGAACGCGGGTCTCGAACCCCGCGTTTGTGGCGATCTCGAACCCCGCATTTCTGGCACCTTTGCGACGCGATTCCCGCGTCTGTGACTCCCGCGTCTGCGACTCCCGCGTCTCACTCTCAAAACCCGCGTCTCCCTGTGCACTCTCTCCTTCCATATACTTCTCTCTAGTTTTCCTCTCTCTTTCTCTCTCTAACTCTTTTTCTCTCCTCTTCACTTATTATATTTATGGCGCGTACGCGAGTTCCATGGATTTCAGAGTTTTCGGTTCTTTCAGAGATTTTGGCGAGTGTCCTCGCTCTCGCCTCCATTTGGGTTTCCCCGCTTTGTCGGGTCGACATGTATTTTATTCCATGTTTAAATGTATTTTGTATTGGGCTGAGTCCCTGTATTTGTGTATGGCCGAGTGCCAATGACTGGACATGTATTGCTCTGTGACGAATACTTGTAATAGGATAGAACACCGCCTCTGGGCCATTCAGCCTCCGGTCTCTCACTATCTCGAAAGGGAAGTGATTGGGACCGTCAGGTCTCTCAGCTCTTCAGCCTCCGGTCTCTCACTATCTCGAAAGAGAAGTGATTGGGACCGTCAGGTTTCTCATCTCCGTCTGGTGAGCATACTTAGCGCTCAGTGCTTTATTCACTAAATTCGTCTAGGCGAGATGCTGTCGGATTTGCTACTCGTATTTTAAACCGAGTCGTCCCAGTAATCTCGCCAAGCGCATTAGTGTCTAAACCCTGTTCGCTGCCTGTGCCTCCAGCTTGTTCAGCTCCGCCTGGTCATCATGATCAGCGTTCAGCGCTTTACCACTAGATTCGTCTAGGTGAGATGCTGCCGGAATTCCTACTCGCACCTTAAGCCGAGTTGTCCCGGTAATCTTGCCAGACGCTCCAGTGTTAAATGCTGTTTGCTATCTGTACACTCCAGCTTGCTCAACTCCGCTAGATTGTGCTCAGCTACTATTCTATCACATGCCATGTATTCACCTGATATGTTAACACCTGATGTGTTATCACCTGACACCAGACCTGCTACTACTTGGCAAGACCCCTTATTATGACATGACTTACCACCGGACTAATATCAATCTCTTGATATGATTGGTCACCTGCCAAATATCATCCTCCTGTCATGCTATCACTTGACACCCGGCATGATATACTTGCCTCTTGACATATTAATACTTAACCTGTGATTATCACATTTACGGGAATACTATACTTGTTATCCTGCATTACATGCAGTGACTTGAATCTTGTACTTGTTATCCTGTATTATATATACAGTGACCTGAATTTATAGTACTCATGTACTCCTGAATTCCTGATCATGTCTTGTACCTGCTATTCCCGTAAATTTGATAACTACCTAATAAACCATAAAACTGGACAACTTACATTGGGTCGGGGGAAACTTGCGGCTATCAATATATGTTCGTGTTTACAGTGGTATTAGGCATGTTGTGCAACTAAAACTTCCGGTCTGACCTGTGGGCCTCCAGGGGACCGAGGGGAGAGCTGGCTCCCTCCTTCCTGGTACCATCTTGATAAGGGCATCCATAAGACCCTCCTGAATCGCCTTGCGGTAGGTTCCGTCACCAAGCAACGGAACATCCTGGGCCGTGGTCCCGGGTATGCACGGGACCCACTGTAAACATTGTTCGTTGATACCCCGTTGGTTTCCAATAACAACCTTGCTTTACTCAGATGTGGATATATGTGTGCTGGGACGCTAGTTCACATATCTAGACATCAGGGTAAGACGAGTAATAATAATAATAAAAGATGCCAACTATGGATACGTTGTATGTTTTACCAAGCTTACTTCTATTGGGTTTTACATCGGATTTTCGGTTTTATGATTATTATCATATTCGCTGCTCATACCCTGCTTTATTCCTTGTGTTCCATTCCATCAGTCTCATGTTCCTATCTTACCATACCATGAGTACTTCCTGCTTGATATCACTTGTTATATATCTACCTGTCTATACATGCTTATGCTCACGACACGGTTTTCAATGCATGATTATGATTCGGTTTTATCGATACACTTGTACTTATCTCAGCACGCCATCCGGCTTTTGTATCACCACTCGCCTGGGGAGTTCTATCTGACTCCCCTGGATTCTCATGTCCAGGTCATAGAGCTTGGAGCGTGTGGATTCCCCCAGTTGTTGATCAGAGTGGCGCAGCGGTAGCATGGATCTCCAGCAGACCATCTGAAGCTCTATCCTTCCAGGCCCCCTGTGTGCCTCTCGTGTTTTCCTTTTGTAAACTCGTGAGTGCCTTTTGTACTGTTCATACTTGTACATCCTTTGTATTCTCGCATTTGCGCCATGTTGGTGATGTAATATTATTGTAATATTTGTCACCTCTGGTGATAACTTTGTATTTGTACTCATGTGTTGGAATGTATAATGCACCATTTGCTTCCGTACTCTGATTCTTGCTTGTACTGATGCTTAGCGTATATACGTGAGGGTATTTCTGACCTGCGTATATACGTTGCAGTAACGTCTCCGTACCTGCCGGGATCGGGGCGTTACAGGATGGTATCAGAGCCTAGGCTCTCGCATCCTCAGTACGTCCAGATGGCAAATTAATGTTAATGAAATTTGCAACTGAAATGCATGAGTCCTGGTTATACAGTCCAACTACAAGTGCAGAGTTATCTATTCTTTCTTGATCATTCTTCCTTTGATTCCTAATCCCTTCCATCTATCCCCTGTTTTGATGTTTCGTAGCCTTTATACCAACTTAAGATATGGATATACTAGAAGGGTAGTGGCTGGTTCTGAATGAAGCGATTATATGATCTCTTTGGCCAACTCTATGAAGCTCAGGTATTCTCAGGATTGATCCTGATCGGGTTATCTTTCAGAAGTCACTAGTCGGAATTCTCTATGGATGTTCTACATTCTCGGCTATATCTTTCAGAGTGATTGATGCCTGGTATTCGGAATTCTTCATTATCGGTCTTCTTTATTATGCTCAGTACTATTAGGGTTTCCTTTATCTTCAGTATTCTGGTTTATTCTCGGAGGGCTATCAAGTATGTAGTATAGCGGGAATTCTATTACAAAGCAATGATATCAGATCAGTATTATTCGACATCGTTCGGAGAATTATACAGCCGGAAGTACAGAAGATGTCTATATTCTGATCATTGTTCGGTCAACTTGAGAGCCCTACCTATAGTACTTCATATCTTAATTGGTATAATTTCCACCCATGTCCCCTTTGTGTTCATTTTACCCCTTATCGAAATTGCGAGGACGCAATTTTTTGTAAGGTGGATGGAATGTAACACCCCGCTCTCGGAATACGTACTTAGTTGCGTATTCAGATTTTTCGATCATATTTTTCAATTTACTTCCTATATTTATTTTGTATTATGAATTATTTATATGATCGTCTTGTCTTGGATCCGGATTCACGGACTCAGAGTCAGCCCTAGTCTGAACCGAGAACCCGATCCTAGTGAATTGCTCGATTTGGTCTTTCTAGTATTTATATTTGACCAATTTCAGTTTCAAACATCATTTTCCAATATTTTAGATTTTCTATGATTTTCTGGAATTTTTCTGAATTAAATGAAAAATCTTCAAAACCAGTGTCGACCAACACCGCTGACTGATTCCTGGATTTTTAATTTACAAATGGAGTCAAATTTTGAGAAACCGCTTTCCCTTATTTGCTTAGAATAATATTTACTATCTTAATTCATTTTTTGGGAATTTTCAGAATTTATCAGATTTCTGCCAGATTTGGTGTCGACCGATATTGGCGGCCGATTTCAGAATTTTTAATTTAAAAATTATAAAGAATTTCTTGAAATGGATTTCACCATGAATCTTAGAATAATATTCTTGATTTTTGAGAATTTTTGCGGGTCATTCTGAGATACTTGATTTTCGGACGATTTCGGTATTTTTCCGAAAGTTTTCCGCATCCGCAACCGAATCCCGGGAATCCGCTACTCTAATTATTTTCAATTTTTCTTCCAAGAGAATATCTTCTTTTTTTAATTTCTTTTCCTTTTTCCTTTTTCTTTCCTTCCTTTTCCTTCCACCAAATTCTCCAAACTTCTCCATTCTTCCATTATCTTCTACATTCTTCCTCCAAAAATATCTCCTTTCCTCCAAAAATATCTTCTCCAAAATATCTCAAACTCCTCTCCCATCACCATGGCCGGCCAAAGAGCCACCTAACCCCGCCATTTTACAAATAACCCCTCTCTTTTACATTTTTACATCACCTTCACAATTCCCAAATCCTATATATACTTTTCCTTCTTCATTCCACTTCATTTTCTCTTCACCACAACTCTAACCACCACCAACTCCTCCTTCATCTCCACCACAACAACAACCACTACAACTTCTCCAACTCCTTACCTTCATCTTCTTCCTCCTCCATCTCCATGTAAACCACCACAAACTCCAACAACTCCACCAAAGCCTCCACCTTCTCCTTTACCTTCTCCAAAAATACCACCACCATCAAACCCCTCCACAAAACCACCACCCCATCACCACATCAAGAGCCGGCCACCCCCTTTGGATTGGGGCCGAGCTCTTCTTCGTCGGTAATATCTCCGATGATTATTCCGATAATCGTTTGCGATTATTCCGGTAATCATTACGGTGACGATTACAACGACAAACAACTAACATCACCATCACCTCTACTATTTTCCACCACCATCTTCACTTCCACCATCACTTTCACCATCACAACACCACCTCCATCTCCACTACTTCAACCTCCAAACATCACCTCCTTCACCTTCTTTTTCATTACTCCATCAAAATCCAACTCATCCACCAAATAACACCACCACCAAAGCAAGCACCTTTCCCTTTCTCTCTCCCTCCTCCTCTCTGTATATTGCTGACGCGGATCTCACCCCCGCGTCCAGGCAACGCCTTAATGCGGATCTTCGCGTTCTTGGCATCTGTTTAAACGCGGCCTTCGCGTTCTTGTACCGACGCAACGCGAGTCCATGCCTGCGTCTGTGTCCCTTTCATGTCTGCACGACGCGGAGCTAATGCCCGCGTCTGTGTTCTTCTCATGCTAACGCGACGCGGAACCCATGACCGCGTCCGCGTTCTTCTCGTGTCCTGACTTGAACGCGGGTCTCGAACCGCGCGTTTGTGGCACCTTTGCGACACGATTCCCGCGTCTGTGACTCCTGCGTCTGCGACTCCCGCGTCTCACTCTCAAAACCCGCGTCTCCCTGTGCACTCTCTCCTTCCATATACTTCTCTCTCTAATTTTCCTCTCTCTTTCTCTCTCTAACTCTTTCTCTCTCCTCTTCACTTATTATATTTATGGCGCGTACGCGAGTTCCATGGATTTCAGAGTTTTCGGTTCTTCCGGAGATTTAGGCGAGTGTCCTCGCTCTCGCCTCCATTTGGGTTTCCCCGCTTTGTCGGGTCGACATGTATTTTATTCCATATTTAAATGTATTTTGTATTGGGCTGAGTCCCTGTATTTGTGTATGGCCGAGTGCCAATGACTGGACATGTATTGCTCTGTGACGAATGCTTGTAATAGGATAGAACACCGCCTTCGGGCCATTCAGCCTTCGGTCTCTCACTATCTCGAAAGGGAAGTGATTGGGACCGTCCGGTCTCTCAGCTCTTCAGCCTCCGGTCTCTCACTATCTCGAAAGAGAAGTGATTGGGACCGTCAGGTTTCTCATCTCCGTCTGGTGAGCATACTTAGCGCTCAGTGCTTTATTCACTAAATTCGTCTAGGCGAGATGCTGTCGGATTTGCTACTCGTATTTTAAACCGAGTCGTCCCAATAATCTCGCCAAGCGCATTAGTGTCTAAACCATGTTTGCTGCCTGTGCCTCCAGCTTGTTCAGCTCCGCCTGGTCATCATGATCAGTGTTCAGCGCTTTACCACTAGATTCGTCTAGGTGAGATGCTGCCGGAATTCCTACTCGCACCTTAAGTCGAGTTATCCCGGTAACCTTGCCAGACGCTCCAGTGTTAAATACTGTTTGCTGTCTGTACACTCCAGCTTGCTCAGCTTCGCTTGATTGTGCTCAGCTACTATTCTATCACATGCCATGTATTCACCTGATATGTTAACACCTGATGTGTTATCACCTGACACCAGACCTGCTACTACTTGGCAAGACCCCTTGTTATGACATGACTTACCACCGGACTAATATCAATCTCTTGACATGATTGGTCACCTGCCAAATATCATCCTCCTGTCATGCTATCACTTGACACCCGGCATGATATACTTGCCTCTTGACATATTAATATTTAACCTGTGATTATAACATTTACGGGAATACTATACTTGTTATCCTGCATTACATGCAGTGACTTGAATCTTGTACTTGTTATCCTGTATTATATATACAGTGACCTGAATTTATAGTACTCATGTACTCCTGAATTCCTGATCATGTCTTGTACCTGCTATTCCCGTAAATTTGATAACTACCTAATAAACCATAAAACTGGACAACTTACATTGGGTCGGGGGAAACTTGCGGCTATCAATATATGTTCGTGTTTACAGTGGTATTAGGCATGTTGTGCAACTAAAACTTCCGGTCTGACCTGTGGGCCTCCAGGGGACCGAGGGGAGAGCTGGATCCCTCCTTCCTGGTACCATCTTGATAAGGGCATCCATAAGACCCTCCTGAATCGCCTTGCGGTAGGTTCCGTCACCAAGCAACGAAACATCCTGGGCCGTGGTCCCGGGTATGCACGGGACCCACTGTAAACATTATTCGTTGATACCCCCGTTGGTTTCCAATAACAACCTTGCTTTACTCAGATGTGGATATATGTGTGCTGGGACGCTAGTTCACATATCTAGACATCAGGGTAAGACGAGTAATAATAATAATAAAAGATGCCAACTATGGATCCGTTGTATGTTTTACCAAGCTTACTTCTATTGGGTTTTACATCGGATTTTCGGTTTTATGATTATTATCATATTCGCTGCTCATACCCTGCTTTATTCCTTGTGTTCCATTCCATCAGTCTCATGTTCCTATCTTACCATACCATGAGTACTTCCTACTTGATATCACTTGTTATATATCTACCTGCCTATACATGCTTATGCTCACGACACGGTTTTCAATGCATGATTATGATTCGGTTTTATCGATACACTTGTACTTATCTCAGCACGCCATCTGGCTTTTGTATCACCACTCGCCTGGGGAGTTCTATCTGACTCCCCTGGATTCTCATGTCCAGGTCATGGAGCTTGGAGCGTGTGGATTCCCCCAGTTGTTGATCAGAGTGGCACAGCGGTAGCATGAATCTCCAGCAGACTATCTGAAGCTCTATCCTTCCAGGCCCCCTGTGTGCCTCTCGAGTTTTCCTTTTGTAAACTCGTGAGTGCCTTTTGTACTGTTCATACTTGTACATCCTTTGTATTCTCGCATTTGCGCCATGTTGGTGATGTAATATTATTGTAATATTTGTCACCTCTGGTGATAACTTTGTAATTGTACTCATGTGTTGGAATGTATAATGCACCATTTGCTTCTGTACTCTGATTCTTACCTGTACTGATGCTTAGCGTATATACGTGAGGGTATTTCTGACCTGCGTATATACGTTGCAGTAACGTCTCCGTACCCGCCGGGATCGGGGCGTTACAACGAGCTTGTTGTCCAGCTCCGGTACGGCCTTTTATGGCCATTATATGACCAGTTAAATCTCTGCATGAGATCAATATGGTTAAAATCAAATTTGGCAATTGATTGTCATGATCTCTTGACCCCTCAATCAGTTAAGAAGATCAAGGAGATCCTTCAATTGGTTGGAAAGGTTTGAGACAAATTCCTCAATCAGTTGATAGGATTAGGGAAAATCTCTTGATTAGTAGAGAAAATCAAGAGATTATTGTAACAACTCTGAGTCAGCTGGCTGACTAGCATCGCAGAAGCTGCATTTAGCTTTGCAGCAAAACTATTTTAGCTTTGCAGCGAAACTAAACTGCTAATTTTTAGGAGTTGTTACATCTCCTGAAAATTATAAATAACCCGTTGCTAGGTAGGCTGACGAGAGGGCTAGAATTTTCTCATCAGGCGGCTGACTGCCGACTGGAGATTCTCAAGAAGAGGCTGGAATTCTCCTATCTCTAGCTTCCGAGCTCTTTAAGAGAACCTTGCTTCTCCCTTTCAGGGTGTTAATACCCTAAAAATCTTTCTCCTTCAAAAGATTTTTGGAACCAGGCGAGAAGAAAATCCCTAAGCAGAAGACTCAAAGACTCAACCACTCACATCTTCAATGGAACAAATTGATCACGCACTGACCAGACTTCCATTAGCCTACTTCCCCAAAAACTCTGAGAGAAGAGAGTTCTTTTAGTTTTTCTTTTAATTACTTGTAATTCTCTTCAACTTTTGTAAAGTTTTCCCTTTTTTTAATTTTAATGGAAAACAATCGCGACGTGTGGATGGATGTCACAACCGCCTCCAAGTGGAGAAAATCCCATCAGCGGGGGGTTCTCTTGGTCATCTCCGGGTGGGGAAAATCCCATCATCGAGGCGTATGGATAGATGGATGTTGCAACTGCCTCCAAATGGGGGAACCCCATCAGTGAGGGTTCTCTTGCTGCCTTCGAGTAGGGGAAATCCCATCAACATGGCATGCAGACAGATGGATACACTGCAAAAAATTAAGAGTATATAATAGTATTTTATTCAAATAATGCACTACATAAGGATAGAATTAGAAGGATGTACACTGTATGAAAGGAATTCGGGAATTCAGTTGGTCATTTTGTACTGGGCGATCTGATTCTACTCCCGAGGAGGATGTATGGTTGGCTATCTGGAAATCGCTTGGGGAGTGAGGACGTACTCCTTAAGGAAGCCCTTTTGGATGAGTTCCTCTAGGTACCTTCGGAGGGCCCAACAGTGGTTGGTTTTGTGTCCCTTACACTTGTGGTAGGAGCAATATTTCTCTGACCCGGGGAGTGAGGGATCGTGCTGGACCGATTTCGGGTTCTGACCCACAATTTATCTTTGAAGGCATTAAACACTTCATTGATCGGGAATTTCATTGGAATGAAGTATTCCACTGGCCTATAAGTTCAGAGCAGACTTGGAGGGAGGATAGAGATCACCTGTGTCTTATAAGGAGGTTGTTCCTGGGGTCGGTCTGGAGCATGATTGGGAGCTTCATGGGTGAACTTCGATTTTCCCCTTAACATCATTGGGTTTCGCGAAATAATTGGAGGAAGCCTTCATTGCCTCCTCTAATTGGATGTAAGATGGGCTCAGGAGAGGACCTCGCTCATCTTGGCGACATTGTGCTTCAGGAGATGCTTGTACAGGGGGTAAGTAACCTACAACCCACTGATGAATGTGAGCGCAGAGACCTCCTCGCAGTTGGAGACTCTGGCCAATTGGATCTGAAGAAACTGATGTATGACTTGAGGCTGTCTCCTGGCCTCATCTTAACAGAGAGAAGGTGGACCCATTGGAACTTGACCAGACTCCAAGTTTTGAAAATCACATTGAAATTTTGGCAAGTTATCCCTTCTCTGAAATTGAAATTGAACATGAAAGTGATCTTGAACCTCAAATTGGTAATTCTATTTCACTTTTTGACTCAATAATGACTCTGATATTTTACCAGATTTTTTCTCTATCCCGGAGTCAAACATTGAATCCTATACCAGTACACCGTGAAATTAAATCAGCAATATCTTATGATCACACCTCATTGATGGGGAAAGTGTGTGAACATTAATTCTTTGGTTTGGACCCCATTTTTGAACCAATTTTGACTCCTCCTTTTAAATCTCGACTTGATCTGAGTCAAATTCCCAAGTCGGTATCGATTTTTATTTCTGTTCTATTTGAGTCCAAATCAATCATCTCTCAAAATTACACTTCATTATTGGATAAGGATATTGAAAAAAATGACTCAATAATTATTTTTGAAAATTAAAAATTAGATGAGGATAATTTTTTAAATAAGATCATTCACTTAATCATTCTTTTACTGGGTCATATTAGAGAGGTTATTGGTAGGTTCTTACGAATTTCACAATATATGATTTTGGTCGCATTTCGTGGGCCAATCATACCACCACCGGAACCACCACCCTGAGATAATTTTTTCTTCCCTATTTTGTTTCATGCATATACACATTCACGTTACATTGAGGACAATGCATGAGATAAGTGGGGGAGGATTTACTAACATAGTTAGTTTTAAATTTTCTTTCTTTTACACTTTTTTTTAGAAATGTTTTAGATTTGTCTTTTGTATAGAAACTCTTTTCTTTTCTTTTTACAAAACTTTTTGAAATAAGAGAAATAGTTTTGAATTAGTTTTAAGAAAATTAAGATTATCTTAGGAATTAGGAAGACCTAAAATTATGAATTTTTAAACCGAGTCAAAATTATAGATCTTGTTTAAATTTTAAGATAAGAAAGTAAGATTAGAAAAATAATTGATCTTGAATGCCTTAGATATATGCACTTCACACTTACACAATTTTTTGAGATTAAAACAAAGACTGAAAATGCCATTAAAATATTAAAAAAATGATGATAATAAAAATCACTTATTGAAGTTGGGTAATTATGACTCAGGAAGCATGATTATTCACGCCTAAAATGGTGGATAAAAATAAAATGATCCCCTTTAGTTTTTTGGCCTTGTTTACTCGAGTCCTTAAGCCCGAGGGATGTTTTCTCATCTGGTGTCCTAAAACTATCTGGTTTGGGAGTCACCGGCTAAAGGCTCACTACCCGTGTAAATAAGAAAGCCAAGAAAATTAAGAGAAAAAAAGAAAAAATAAAACACAAATAAATGGCATGAAAGTTAGAGTCAATGTCCTAAAAATCTTCACAGTTCACAAAGTGCATATTTTTCTAGGAGTTTTATGAAAGATCAGAATCGATTCAATTTTAAATTCTTACATTTTTATAATAAAATTTTGCATTTAGACTAAGGAAGAGTAATTTCTGGTTAACCTATGATCGTAGATCACTTAAATTTTCGCAAAAATATTTCAACACTTTTCTCTATTTCAAAATGCGTTTTCAAAATACTAACATTTTATTTTTTTTTATTTATAAATTTTGTGGGTGTAATCTGCTGAAAACCCTCAGGAGAAAAAACTCCTCCTCTAGGGTAAACTTAGAGGTTTAACGACTTGTTGCACACGCTCAGTGCAATCGCGTCACCTGCGAATGTGGTGTAATAATCTTTTTAGTTAGTTTTTCTATTTTGCTCGACGAGTAAAAGATAAGTGTGGGAGTGTGATTAGTCTCTAAAGTTACATATTTTATACTACATCTTCAAATTTATTCAATATTAAATTCTGTTAATAACACCTCTCATGTATGTTCCTAGGTCCATGATGTTGAACGAAGAAGAAGCCCAAAAGTCCCATTTATTTGGTGATTTAAAGCCTATAAGAATAGTCGTTGACTTTGGAAGGAGGATTTATCAAAACTGAGTGCATATATCCAGAAACCAGCAGTATATACCGGTTGGGTTACAGACCGATAGCGTGTGGCAGAAGGCGTCGCGCGCGCAGCGCCAGTACGGCCGCGAAAATGCGGCCCTGGCCGCATTTCTACGACGGTACCATGAAGCCTCGCGTTGAGATTTGACGCGCGGCTTCTTACACTCTCCTGGTGCCCCCTTTCGCCTATAAATACCTTGGGATTTCCATAGCTCAAAAAGGAGGAGTTTTGAGGAGAGTTTTAGGATTTTCTTCTCCATGTATGTAGTTTTTAGGGTAGTTTAGGTTTGTTCTTCTTCTTCCTCTTTTGTATTTTTTATTTCTTATAGATCTTGTAATAGGAAAGAGAGTAGTACATAGGATGAAAGTAAGAGTGTTTGTAATGGAGGGTGTCACTCTATGAAAGTTTCTCTCTTTATATCTACTTGTTTTCTTCTCTCTAACTCCTTTTACATGCTTAGCTAATTTTCTCTCATGGTAACTAACTACTAACCACTAAATTGCTAAATTCTTACTTGATAATCTACATGAATGTAATAGCATCTGCTTGTCCTTGCTCTTGCAAGAGCCATTGATGGCTCATGATGATAGATTCTAACACTCTAAAATCCTAACTCTCTAACAAGCTAACATTACTTTATTTTATCCTTTCTCTTGTTTAGTTTTGATAGTTTAAGTGTAGCTTGCACTTGTTTGTTGAGTTTAGATGTGATGAGTTATCTTATGGGCCATGTTTTGAAATGCTCTTGAACCAAGGACTAGTGATGGCCAAGGATACGTGTGAGGGAACTATCACTAAGAGGTTGTCATGGTTAGTAAAGCCATTAGTAGTTGATTGAGGTTTTACCTGCACAAAAAATATAAAATTTCAGAACTTTTAAAATAGTAGTGTAAGGTGCTCAATTCTACCGCTATAGCAACTGGTTATGCGGGTCGTGATCCACAAAGGAGGAACTAGCGATGAAATTTTTTTAGTAAGTTCTCTTTTATGCTACAAAGAATGGTTAATGTTCTTCTTTTAGTTCTTTAAAAGAAAATGAAAAATAGAGTTAAGGTCAAGTTAGCAAGAAAGTGGTAGATTGAGAAGGTGAAAAAAATAGAAATGAATATATACAAAGAAATTGAAAAGAGTGATAAAAGAATTGGGAGATTGTGGTGTTGGTAATCTAAACCAAAATTAAAAGAAAAAAGTTAAAACCTAAAATACTTACTTACCTCTTCGGCGCCTACTTACCTTTGACCCGTGTGGACGATGTACCTTTGTTTGAATGCGAGCGAAGTATGACAAATAAGATCTCCATTCCCGATTTACACTATGAAATGAAGGGGCAAGCTATACTACCATAGAAATGGATATCCATCACCATAAGCCATCAAGGAGACTTGCAAAGGCAAGGCAACTTCGAGGCTATTGGATTCATTTAGATCCACAAACACAGAAGAGGGAAGCAAATGAAAACAAGAATAGAAAAGAAAAGAAAACTTCGATTCGATTCAAATAACAATAAAAGAAAAGATTACTTATACCAGTGTCACCCTCAGTACAAGCTTGTTCTTATTCCTCCATGAAAGTCTCCTCTCCTCTCAGTTACATAAAGTAAATAAAAATTACATAAAAAAACTAAAAACCTAAATTACAAACTAAAGTATAGCCTAAATTCTACTCTCTGCTTGGTCCTTCCCCTTTGCCTTTGAGATTGTAGGTATTTATAGGAGAAATGCAGATGTTAGAGGAGTATGAAGATAGGGGAAGCTGGATATTTATGAATTTGAATCCTCCCCTTATCTTCAAACTTGATTTGATGTGGATATTCAGTTTTGATCTGTAGCTTGTTGGCATATTGATTGCTGAATATAACTTATCAAATGATGGAATTAGAAATAGTTATCAACTTAAGAGTTGTTGTCCTTTAAGTCTTCTTTCTGTCGCATCTTGAATCATTAGATTTGAATTTCAGTAGCAAAAGTTATGATTCAAGTACTAAAATGTATCCAGTCAGAATCTGAGTCAAATTTGCTTCATCTCATCCGTTGATCTTCTCTCTATCCATTTATCCCGTTGGATTTGGACTCTGTATTTGACGTTATCCTCGGTTGATCTTTAGATTTAACCACTTGATTCATCAAAAACTGAATTTAACCAATTGGATTTGGGATCATCCTCCTCTAACCAAATAGATCTAGTTAAATTTGAATTTAACTGATATTTATTTGATTTTATCCTCTTTCTCCCCATGATTATCTTCTGCAAAATAGACATTTAAGACAATAAATTTAGCAGATTTATTATATAATAAATATGAAAATGTAATAAAGAATAATGTAATAAATGTATGCAATCACATCCCCACACCTATCTTTTGCTCGTCCTCGAGCAAAATAAAAAAACTAAACCAAAGATTATTAGACCACTTTTGTGGATCAAGCGGTTGCACTGAGCATGTGCAATAAGCCGTTAAACCTCTAGGTTCCCCCTAGAGGACGAGTTTTGTCTCGTGAGGGTTTTCAGTAGATTACACCAACAAATCTATAAAGAAAGAGAAAAATGTTAGTATTTTAAAAATACATTTTGAAAGAAAAATATTTAAAATATTATTGTAAGATTTAAGTAATCTATAAGTTATAGGAAAATCAAAATTTTCATTCCTAAACTTAGTCTCTATTCAAAATTTTGTTATCAATCAAAGTAAGGAGTCAAATTGTACTTCTCATCTAGTCTATTACTTTACCCTAATTCATATGCATCTTTGAGACCGTGAAGTCTTGACTAAGGGTTTTTAACTCTAACTCTTATGCCTTATTTATTTATTTATATATATATATATATATATATTTATTTTTTGGTGGTATTAATCCTTAGTTTTATTAGGTTTCTAATCTGCCCATGTAATGAGCCTTTAATCGGTGACTCCCGAACTAAATGGTCTTAGGGTACCGGGTGAGAAAACACCACATGGATTTAAGGACTCGAGCAAACAAGGTCACAAAACTAAGGATTTTATTATATGAACCGCCTTTAGGCATGAATACTTATGCTTTATGAGGCACAAGTACCTAGCTTAATCAGAGGATATATATATACACTTTTTTCTTTTCTTTTTTTTTTAAATAAGGCATAAGAATCTTTGTTTTTGAACCCTAAGTGTGTAAGTGTATGAAGCATGAATATTTCATCAAGGTAAAAATCAAGACTAAATTACTTTCACAAATTTTCTTTCTAACCTTAGAAATCAAACAAATAATCTTATTTTGACCAAGTATAAGAAATCCTAATTTTGATTTTCCTATTCCTTAAAATTGACTTGATTTCTTATAAAAAATATGTCAAAATATTATTTCTATTTTCAAAAAGTTTTTAAAAGTAAAGAAAATGTTAATTTTTTTCTTTTCTTTTTTTTAATAAAAAGGAAAACCTAAGTTATGTTAGAACCCTCCCCCGTACCTATCTCATGCATTGTCCTCAATGTATGAATTAATGCATAGATACATGAAAAAGAAGAAAGGGAAGGAAAATATTACCTTAAGGTGGTGGTTCCGGTGGTGGTCTGATTGGTCCATGAAATGCGACCCAATCGAGATAATGTAGTGATTCACAGAACCCAACTTTAATGACCTCTTTCCTATTTACATATTTATAGTCCTCAATATGAATAGGATCATGAAAGATCCTATCGTGAAACTTACTCTCTTTACATGACCAGTCTTGGAAAATCATCACGAAGTCATCATGGTCTATACCTACTCCAACAAAAGAATGTGACTTGATAGAATGGTTGACTTGGGCTCAAGAATGATAGGTTTAGGAACCAATACTAACTCGGAAAAATCAACTTTGGGTTCGAGAGTCAGTTTTGGTTCAAGAGTTGAGTCCAAATCCCAAAATTGAAATTCACATTCTTTTTCCATCAATGGAATGTGACTATCCAAAATTGGTGATTCAATTTCTAGATCTATAAGTACGGGAATAAATGTTGGCTCTGGAAATTTGTCCAAATTGGGAAGAATACCGGAGTCAACATAGATTCAAAGATGGGAACTGAATCACAAAGTTGGGGATCGGGTTCACATTCATAATCAAGTTCAATCTCATTAAAATAAAACCTGCCAATTCGTCAATGGGTTGATATTGGTCAAGTTTAAGGTTTTGTGGTAAAATTAAATCTTGGTCAAAATCTTCAAGATACCATGATTGTTGGTTTTCATCAATATGGTTAGAAGTGTCGGGAATAGTCAAAGATTGGGTAGGGAGAGTTTCCTTATTCTTACGCATGTTTTTCAATCTACTAAGTCTTGCTTCTACATATCGAGTGGATCATTTTGGTATTGAATCATGGTTTTCATACTCTTTTCTAAGTTGGCATGTTCTCCTTGAAAAATAGAGTAAGGATCTGTGATTTGAAAATTTTGACGGGATTTTGAGTCTTCTAAAATTTGAATTTGTCGCTCAAGCTCGTCTAAGACTTCCATCCTTTTTCCCCAGTCAATTGATTCTTCTAATGGTTGTTCGAGAGAAGGAGTATATGAAGCTGGATGTTGGTAAGGTGGTTGACTATATGACTCGGGGGAGCTGTATCCCCATTGACTCTGTGAAGAGTAGTAATGATTATTCCAGTCTTGTTCATAGTATTTCATGTATTGTTCGGATAAGACCAATCCGGAACACTAGGTTGGTTAAAGTTATGATATATCGGGTTGGTAATATCAAAAAAAAAAGGTCGGGGTGTAACATGGATTACTATTAAAATTGGAAAAATTGTTATTATAAGCCATATCACACAAGAAATATCAAAAACAAACAAATAAAAATAAACAAATAAAAAAAGAAAAAAAAGAAAAAAATATAACCTAAGTATCACGCCCCGCTTCCCAAAATACGCTGAAGTGGAGACGCGATGAGAGCCGGCGACGCATATACACAAGGAAAATACCTCACGCATACGCTAAGTTTTAAGTAACCTGAAACAAGTTATAAATTTAAACTATAAATTACTGCAATATCACATATAAGCATCCACGCATGATATCATATAAAAGCACTGAAATAAAACTGAATCTGATGCATACTAAGAATCAGGAAATAACATGAAAGACAAGAGAGATGAGAATACCAGAACAGAGAGAAAGAGAGAGAGAGAGAGAGAGAGAGAGAGAGTCCAGCTCCTCGCCAAAGCGTATGAGCTCAAGAACACCTGATCAAGAGTAAGAAGATGACCAATATCCTAGACGTGCGAATCCAGGGTCGTCAGAATCGACCTAATGAGAGTGTGTGTGTAAAGAGAAAGGTGCTCGTGTATAATAACAACATAAGCAATGAAAACATGATAATTGAAATGAAGGATAACAGAATAATCAATATTAAGAACAAAGATATGAACGATATATAACTGATCTCATGACAAAAGAAAATAACTAATGTCAAAATGTGTACATAGTATATGTCACTAGTTTAGTATACAATCGGGTCATGTGTACAATCATATGTCTATCATAGTATACATATGCACAATCAGGTGATTATAGTCAGTCACAATACATTATAACAGTTCATTATCATTTATTATATCAGCGAACACCAATTATCACCTGTAATAGACGCATCCCATACCACGCCTATCACACGTGTCAATCAGGGTCCTAAGTAATTGAAACTGATCGATTGGAGACATTATCCATGCCTTAGGTGGGTCCCCTACATACCCGGGACCACGGCCTCAGTTTCTTGGCACAGAACCAGGCCGTACTGTTAGGTACTCAGTAACAGTAACAGTAATCTCACTGTATGAACAGTAGAACAATAACAGTACAGATGGGATGTCAGTCATCCCCCAGGAACCCTGCAGTGGAACCCTCAGTCGGCTGCACAACCTGTATATCCTAGGTCCACCCAAAATACAAACGCTGTCTCCTCCATCAATTTCCCCAATCTCGATGTAAGTCATCAATTTATATTATTAACTAATTCAGTTAAACAATCAACTCCATGTTACCGGAATACTGGGATGATGCGGTGACAATAACAGTAATAGTAATTGTATACAGGGTGAATAGTAATTAGAACAGTAATAGTAACAGTAACCGTGTTTACGATGAATAAAACTGTACCGAGGGTTACGGCCTAACAATACATTCCCAGTAACTTTTAGTAACATGAACAATATATTTATCAGGTCGGTATCATGTAAAATCTGTGGGGTTACTTAAGTGGTATCATTATATTATGATATTTATTCAGAATAGGCAATATAATCTTCTGGGGTTTATTCGTTATGTATTTAATATGTGAACATAAACAATAATTTACGTGCATGAACAGTAATTAAATATGAACACTATGTAAACATAAATAACATTAATTTGGAACAAGTTAAAAGCACTCACGTGAAATAATACCGCAATACTCAATAAATAAATAAAGAACACTCACATGAAATGACGCGGTTTTGGAACCCAATCGCCGTCTGGTCTTCATTGCATGTATTGGTACAGATCTCCGGATCATCCCACGGGGCGGTCTTCAAATCGCCTATGCATCAGGTCCACAACGAGTACGAGTCGGATCGGGTCCGGGTCTCCTGTAGCTGGGTTCGGATCTCACCGAACGGGTCTGAGACACTCGGGGCGACTTGCGGCGCACCGACAGAGGCTCTGGCAGAGGCGTCGGTGGCCGCGGAGGGTGTCGATGGATAGAGGATCTTGCCATGAAGGGCGTGGGTGCGTTCGCGCTCGCCGACGGCGATCAACGGCGACCTACAGAGAAACGGAAAATGGCATCCCACGCAAGCATCCATACCCAAAACACACAACACAAGATAATGAGAACACCCATTAAATTAACATCAACATAATTATAACTACATAAGATACTATTACATTAATGTTAACACCCTATCCAGTAACTTCATGCAACATATTACACCAAACACTTACACTACCCATTAATCTAATTAAAATACACATCCATGCATTACAAAACTATACACACAATGTCACTCACCACTAACTTTACAGAGAGACAAATAAAGTAGGAATAAACTCACCAACAGCAGGAGCGTGCATGGCGGATGTGCTCGCGAGGAGGAAGGGCCCACGTGGCATGGCAGTGAGGTCGTGGCTCAGCAACGGGGAGGTGGAAGGGGCTGGCGGTGCACGGGGATGATGGGAGAGGGGTTACGGTCTGGAGAGAGGGCCACGGCTTGGATGTTGCGGATGTGTCGTGCTCCGGGACGCTGTTGGAGAGGAGTGAGGCAGCCATGAAGGAGGGGTGATGGGGAAGTGGGAGACGACCTGGGTTGCGCCAAGGGGAGAGGTATTGCGCTGTTGTGCCATGGCCTGTAGGGGGAGGCTCCGACGGCTATGGTCTACACTCAGCCGGTCGCGGGTGTGATGAGGGGCTCCAGGGAGGCGCGCTGGCTGTTGATGGGTGCGGCAAATCAAAGAGGGGGAGAAGGAGACAGGGATGTGCGGCAGCTTTCGGGGTGTTTAGGGTTAGGGTTTAGATTAGGATTAAGAAGAGATATTATATAGATAGGATTTAGTAATGGGTTTCGGGTTAACGGGTATAGGCTTATTGGGTATGAATGGGTAGTGGGTATGATTTAATGGGTATAGGTTCAATAGGTTAATGGGTATGGGTATTGAGTTTGGAGATAAAGGATTAAAGGGTTAATGGATAGGAACAAGAGTATAGTATTAAAAGAATACAAATAATAATAATCATAATATTAACGAGGTCAATAGTTAACCATAATATTAATAACAACAATATTAATAACTTTACCAAATAATCATAATAATGAATAATAAGATTAATAAAAACTAATAACAATAATTAATAATAATAATAATTAGAATAACCATAGTGATAGTAATAATGATAATTAACAACATCACTAATAATACTAATATTAAAATAAATAAAATAATAGTAGTACTAATAATAATTAATAAACACTAACAATATAAATAATATTAACACTAATAGTAATAACAATAAATAATAATTATAATGGAGGAATAATAATAGTAATAACTGCCACTAATAATATCAGTAAATAATAAGAATGATATTAGAAATAATATTAATAAGGAACTAAAAATACAGATAAGAAATAATGGTGTGTGTGTGTATATATATATATATATATATATATATATATATATATATATATATATATATATATATATATATATATAAAAGCAAAAATACCATTTACTATCTTAAAAATAATTTGCATATTTAATATTCATAATCACTAGAAAAAATAATAAATTAAGTTGAATACAAAAATAATCAGTAAATCAAAATAAGTACTTTAGGAAAATAAAAATACAGTATTTCTAACCAGGGATATTACATTCTACCCACCTTATAAAAATTTCGTCCCCGAAATTCAATAGGGCAGGGAATGGTAAAAAGAATTCAAGAATCAAAAGATAAAACAAACAAGCTTCACGTCGCTTCTTGCGTATCAAAGGTCCACCACGCTTTCGTTGCGCTACTCTAATGTATGCTACCAGCTTCAACATGAAGTAACCAATCTCAAGAGACAAAGTCAAGGAATAGAATCGAGAAGGAGGAAGAGAAGCGAGATGAAAACCAGATACTCTAAAAGAAGAGTAGAGATCAAGGATATCAAAAGATCAAAGATAAAGATTTTCAAAGGAAGAACGACCAATTCTAAATGGACTAAATATTATAATGGATAGTATATGTATACTGCAGCGTAAATATAACTTGTCGCAAGTCACCGGTATGAACTAGGTCTTCTTACGAATATCAAAGTTAAAAGTCAACATCACAAGTCGAAAACCTGGCTTTGATACCAAGAAAACCCTATCACGCCCCGATTCCCAAAATACGCTGAAGCGGAGACGTGACGAGAGTCGGCGACACATATACGTAAGGAAAATACCTCACGCATACGCGCTAAGCCTTAAGTACCCGAAACAAGTTATAAATTTAAACTATAAATTACTGTAATATCACATATAAGCATCCACGCATGATATCATATAAAGGAACTGAAATAAAAACTGAATCTGATGCATACTGGGAATCAGGAAATAACATGAAAGACAAGAGAGATGAGAATACCATAACAGAGAGAGAGAGAGTCCAGGTCCTCGCCGAAGCGTACAAGCTCAAGAACACCTGAACAAGTGTAAGAAGATGACCAATATTCTGGACGTGCGAATCCAGGGTCATCAGAAGCGACCTAATGAGTGAGTGTGTAAAGAGAAAGGTGCTCATGTATAATAACAACATAAGCAATGAAAACATGATAACTGAAATGAAGGATAACAGAATAATCAATATTAAGAACAAAGATATGAACGATATATAATTGATCTCATGACAAAAGGAAATAACTAATGTCAAAATGTATAACCTAGCATATGTCACTAGTTTGGTATACAATCGGGTCATGTGTACAATCATATGTCTATCATAGTATACATATGCACAGTCAGGTGATTATAGTCAAGTCACAATATATTATAACAGTTCATTATCATTTATTATGTCAGCGAACACCAATTACCACCTGTAATAGACGCATCCTATGCTACGCCTATCACACGTGTCAATCAGGGTCCTAAGTTATTAAAACTGATCGGTTGGAGGCATTATCCATGCTTTAGGTGGGTCCCGTACATACCCGGGACCACGACCTTAGTTTCCTGGCACTGAACCAGGCCGTACCGCTAGGTACTCAGTAACATTAATCTCACTGTATGAACAGTGGAACAATAATAGTACTGATGGGATGTCAGTCATCCCCCGGAACCCTACAGTAGAACCCTCAGTCGGCTGCGCAACCTGTATCCTAGGTCCACGCAAAATACAGATGCTGTCTCCTCCATCAATTTTTCCAATCCCGGTGTAAGTTATCAATTTACATTATTAATTATTCAGTTAAACAATCAATCTCCATGTTACCAGAATACTGGAATGATGCGGTGATAATAACAGTAACAGTACAGTAATAGTAATTGTTGTAAGATCTATATTCAAGCAACACAAACACTAGAGGGGGGTGAATAGTGTTTATAAATTTTTAAATGAAACTACTTGCAGGAAATAAAAATTCACAAGATAAAACTCAGAAAAATGCAAACGCAAAGACAAGAGATTTATCCTGGTTCGGTCCTTGTGCCTACGTCCAGTCCCCAAGCAATCCGCTTGAGATTTTCCTTTTCTGATTTGGATACACCTAAAACTAATACCTTGTACACCACTTGACAAAACACCCTTTGCCAAATGTGTACAACTCCTCTTACAACCAAGAGAACAAACACCTTATGCAACTTCTCTTCTACACCAAGAAGACGCCCTTGTATAATGCTCCTCTTTGAATGATTACAATTGATCCTATAAGCCTTGAATCTGAATGTGCTTGTGGACAAGGTCTCTTATAGGTGGACTTTCAGAAATCTTCACAATAGAGTAGGAATTGGTGAAGAAACAGAAAGTGGAAACAGGTTTTCAGAAAAACAGAATTTTGAACAGAGTTTTTAGGCTGAAAACTTGAGATTTGAATTGGTGAATTGATCCTAAGACAACATCCCTATTTATAGCTGAAATCTATAGTCAGTTAGGGAAGTTATCAATTCAAATTTGAAATTTAAAACGTTGGATAAAACACCAAAAATCAGTAACTGACCAACCGTCAGAAACTGCTATTAGTTGACTAGGTATGGAAGTTAGTCGACTAGAAGAACAAAATTTACAAAAGTTAGTCGACTAATATAGGGGGTAAGTCGACTATACTTAGACTGATACGGAAAACAAGTTTCTGGAAAACTATTTTTAGTCGACTATATAGACAAGGTTAGTCGACTATATCAGGGGTTAGTCGACTATACTTTAAGGGAAGTCGACTAATTCTGATGCCAGACAATAAACAGAGAGTTGGGATATTTTTATAGAAGGACTTAGTCGACTAGGGAAATTTTCAAGTCGACTATGGGTTTGGCAAGTCGACTATGGGTTTGGCTAGTCGACTATACTTAGAAGTCAAGTTGACTATATAGGTATTTGTGTGTGTGTTCAAGACTTTTAACAATTATTCTAAAAATACACAAAAAATACCCAAAATCTTCGATTGAGGTTGAGTTATCAGAACTCTGTATAAATGTTTGAGATAAAGCTCTAAATGCATCTTTATCACTTTGTTACCATCATCAAAATCTTTCAATCTTGTAGGCTTCAACATTCTCCCCCTTTTGATGATGACAACCTGTGTATATGAAAACTCCCCCTGCAGAGAAACTCCCCCTACAGTAAACAGGTTATAACAAATAGATATGTAACAAGTCAAGTGTTCTTGTTCTCCCCTGCATAAAGTATAAAAATATTTTCATGAAACAAGTGTTAAGTGTACCCTGCATTGCCATATCACAACATTGCCAAAAATGTATCATATACATATATCCATTATCACAACACACATATGTCAACACAGAATTTTTCTTAGTAACATAGAATTTTCTCCCCCTTTGTCATTACCAAAAAGAGAAATAGCATAGATCATAAAAAGATACATGAACAATCATTGTTTTCAGAATAAAACAGAAAATGTCAAGTACAATAAAAAGAGTCATAACAAAAAGAAAAATACAAAAAGATTCAAGATAGTCCAAAAACACGTAGCAAAGCCAACTCCATAAGCATCAAATGTTGGATCCGGGAGGAGGAGGTGGTGGAAAATGGGTCTTGAGGATATTCAGAATTTTCGTTTGAGTGGATGCAAACGAGTCCATCTTCAGTTGCATACTCATAAAATGATTCATCAGTAAAGATTGATTGTCAAGCAATGCATTCTGAAAGTCTTGAATGAATTATTGTTTGGCGTGTAGAGATTCTATCTCAACTGAAAGAGAGTTGTAGAAAGTATCGGGATATGAAGGAGGTGGTTGAGATGAAGGGGGTTCAGTGAAAGGAGGTTGAGTAGAGGAAGAAGGAGTTTGAGTTGAACTTTGTGGAGGAGGAGAGGGAGGTTGTGGAAAATCATGAAGTTTCATGCGATGAAGAACGACACGATCAAAAGGTTCGAAGACTTTGACAACACTCGTTTCGGAAGCAAGATCTATGTGAAATTTCCGAAACACGTGTGATAAAAAGGCTCCATATGATAGGAAGGAGGATGATCCTTAACAAGAGTATCAAAGATAATCTTTGCCCAGTTGACTTCTAGTCCAGCCATAATGGCATAGACACAAGTAGTTAAATCACGGGAATAATAGTTATAACTCCCGGTTTTAGGGCAAATATTATAGGCAAGGATACGACCTATAAGACGGGGAATGGGTTTCAATTTATTGTTAGACATAGGTAATCCTTGACCTGGAAGAAATATATTTGATAAGACCTCCGCATCATCCATATTAATGTCATTAATAGGGAGGCCGTGATAAGGAATTGAAAAGATACGACCTATGGATTTAGGGGATAACTTGATATTGATACCTTTAACCATAGAATATATATGAACATCATCCTCATTGTCTTCATAGGTTAAATTGGTATAAAACAAGTGAATCAAGAAAGGATAATAGCCTTGCCTAGGCTCTATAGAGAACATATGATAAAGACCACAATTTTGTAAATATGAGACAATATCATTGTCATTAAAGTCCTCATATTTAACAAACCTACCAGGTCAAATTTCTAAGGAGGAAATTCTAAGGAAATCATCTTCTAGGGCAGGATTTTTCAAAAAAGCCCTAAAATGAGCTTGAGATGAGGAAGAAAATGGTGTAAATTTGGTTTTTCTTTGATCTAGACATGATTAGAACTCAAATTAAAGGAAGATAAAGAAAGAATTGACAGTAGAGAACATAGAGCGAAATAATTTTACCAAGGAATTGAAGGAAGAAGGAGATGAGTTCACAGCTGCAACCGATCCTGTAGTCGACTGTTTCCAGCATCTGGAGAGAGAAACTAGTTGAAAACTAGGGTTTTTATTAGGGTAAAGTGTAGAATAGAGAAGTAAAAATAAAATCAACGGTTAGGATCAAAAATAGAGATAGATCGGATCCAGATTTAATGATATGGGTCGGGTTTCGAAAGTTAAAAAACCAATAACAGAACACAGTTTTTCACAGGATTAGTCGACTTGGAGTTTGCGACTAGTCGACTATTACACTTACTAGTCGACTAGTTGTTAAATATAGTCGACTACCTCTTAATAGCTCAAAAAATCCATGTTTCTGTTAGATGCAATTTAGTCGACTGGCTCACTGTTAAGTCGGCTAGGTGTTTAATAAGTCGACTAATAGGTCTTGATAAGTCAACTAATTGTTGAAAAATGCTTAAAATAATTCTGAAAAAATATTCAAAGATCAGAAATATTACAAATACCCAAATCTCTTCGAAATTTCACAAAAATATCTTCTTTAAGAGGTTTTGTAAAAATATCTACAATTTGATTATCAGTTGATATAAAATTTAGAGAAATATCACCTTTTAAAGCATGATCACGTAGAAAATGATGTCTAATATCAATATGCTTAGTACGTGAATGATGAACTAGATTTTTAGATAAGTTAATAGCACTGGTATTATCACACATAACAGGTGAGTTTGTGATAGACATGCCATAATCAAATAAGGTTTGTTTCATCCATAAAATTTGAGCACATGCAACACTAACAGCGATATATTCTGCTTCGGTTGTTGATAATGATACATAATTTTGCTTTTTCCTGAATCATGATACTAGTGAATGTCCCAAAAAGTGACAAGTACCACTAGTACTCTTCCGATCAGATTTACATCCAGCAAAATCAGTATCACTATATGATAGTAAATCAAATGAGCTTAATTTTGGATAAAATAATTGATTGTGTTATTAATATATCGAAAAATCCTTTTCACTGCTTTAAGATGTGATTCCTTAGGATTTGATTGATATTTAGCACATAAGTAAACACTGAACATAATATCAGGTTTACTTGAAGTAATATATAGTAAAGAACCTAATCGTACCTCGATATAGTTTCTGATCAACATTCTTACCATTTTCATCTTTGTCTAGGAATGTGTAGTACTCATGGGAGTATTCTTATGACCAGAATTTTTCATACCAAATCTTTTCAGAAGTTCCTTTGCATACTTGCACTGGGAAATGAAGATTCCATCATTCATTTGCTTTATTTGCAGACCGAGAAAGTAAGTAAGTTCGCCCATGTGGCTCATCTCAAATTCACTCTACATAGTCTTAGAAAATTCTTGACAAAGATTATCATTAGTAGATCCAAATAAAATATCATCAACATATATTTGAATAATTAAGATATCTTTATTAACATGTTTAATAAAGAGAGTTGTATCTGCTCTTCCCATCTTAAATCAGAATTTAAAAGAAAATTTTTAGTCTATCATACCAAGCACGCGGTGCTTGTTTTAAACCATATAAAGCTTTCTTAAGTTTTAAAACATGATTTGGAAATTTTTCATGTTCAAAACCTGGAGGTTGTTCAACATAAGCATTTTTCTTAATAAAACCATTTAAAAAGGAACTTTTAACATCCATTTGATAAAGTTTGAAATTCATAAAGTAAGAAAAAGCAAGTAAAATACGGATTGATTCAAGCCTACCTACTGGTGCATAAGTTTCATCAAAATCAATACATTCTTCTTGATTGTATCCTTGTGCTACTAACCTTGCTTTTTTCTTAATAACTTGACCTGATTCATCAAGTTTATTCTTAAAGACCCATCTGGTACCGATGACTGGATGATCAGTAGGACGTTGTACAAGATCCCAAACATCATTTCTGACAAATTGATTCAACTCTTCCTGCATTGCAATTGTCCAAAAATCATCTGCACATGCTTCTTTGATATTCTTCGTTCAATGAGTGATATGAAAGCAATTTGTGTCATGTAGTTCAACTTGGATCTCGTCTGAACGCCTTAATTTATATCTCCAATAACTAAATCATGTGGATGATTCCTTACTTCAATATATGCTTTAGGTAAGTCGGTAGGAGTCTCATTAACATTAGAAATGTTAGTATCATCAGAAGATATAACAGTATTATCAATAGGAGTATCTATGATATTATCATCATCATGTGAAGAAGTATTAGAAATAGGCTTAGTCAAGGATTCATCAAATTTAACATGTAATGATTCTTCAATAGTAAATGTTTTCTTATTAAATATTCTATATGCTTTACTTTGAGTAGAGTATCCAACAAAAATACCTTCATTGGATCTAGCATCAAATTTATCTAAAGCATCTCTTGTATTTAAGATAAAACATTTACATCCAAAAACTTGAAGTAAGAAACTTTTGGAATCCTGTTAAAATAATTCATAAGATGTTTTGTTTAAAATAGATCGAATAAGCACATGATTTAAAACATAACATGCAGTAGCAATAGCTTCAGCCCAAAAATATTTTGGTAAATGACTATCCATATGTATAGTTCTAGCACATTCTTGCAAAGTCCTATTCTTTCTCTCCACAACACCATTTTGAGGAGATGCTCTAGGAAATGCAAAGTTATGTGTAATACCATACTTATCACAGAAATTTGCAAAAGATTCATTTTCAAATTCTCCTCCATGATCACTTCGAATAGTGACTATGTTTAGAAACTTTTGATTTTGAATTCTTTTACAAAAACTTGAAAACTCATCAAAAGTATTATTTTTATTTTTTAGAAAAATTACCCATGAAAAACGTGAATAATCATCAACAATAACAAAAACATACCTACTTTTGTTTAAAGAAGCAACACGAGTAGGACCAAATAAATCCAAATGCAATAGTTCTAAAGGTCTATTGGTAGAAACTAAATCTTAAGATTTAAAAGATGATTTAAGTTGTTTTCCTAATTGACAAGAATCACAAAAATAATCCTTTTTAAAAGCTATTTTTGGAAGACCTTTAACTAAATCAAATTTAGAAATCTTAGAAATTGTTTTCATATTCAAATGACCAAATCTTTTATGCCATAAAAAATAATCATTATTAGAAGCAAGTAAACATAAGTTATCATTAAATGATATACAGGTTATTGATAACTCATAAATATTATTGTTACGAAAACCTTTAAACAAAATATCTTTCATGTTAGTATCATATATAAGATATGCATCTTTTTCAAAAACAATTTTATAACCCTTATCACATAACTGACTAGAACATTTTCAATAAGGGGTTTTGAAATGTTACCAACCATGCTGGTACCAATAACCTTTCCTTTGTTATTGTCTCCAAATATTACTGTATCTCCCTTTTTGATTTGAACGGAAGATAGTAGTTGAATGTGTCCGGTCATGTGTTTGGAACACCCACTATCAAGTATCCACTTTTCTTTATAAGGTACCTATAAGATAAAACAATTTGTATGGTACCCATCATGATAGGTGATTGAGGCTAAACCTGCACACAAAATACGAGATTATAGAACTTAAGAAAGGAGATGTGCAAGTGCTCAATTCTTCCGCTATAGCAAGTAGCTATGCGGGTCGTGATCCACAAGGAGGGTTGTGATGGAAGCTTTACGGTTCTTTATTGAAATCGTTAAGAATAAAAGCGAGAGTTCTCTGTTTTTAAGTTAAGAAAAAGAAAAAGAAAGTTATGTTAAAGTTAAGAAGAAAGTGAGAGATGAAGAAGGTGGAAAAAATTAGAAAACGATGAAAAGCGACTATGTACAATGAAGTGGAAAAGAAAGAGTTGGAGGAGGAGGCTGGTGATCTAAACTAAGAAAGAAAAGAAAAGAAAGAAAGAAGAGTGAAGAAATACTTACCTAGGATGAGTGATGACTTACCTGGAAACCGTTGCATGTTCTACCTTTTTGCTTCGGAGGCGTTCAACGCATAGATCATAAACTCGAGCTCAGTCCCCGTGCACATTATATAATCAAGCATATCAAGAACGAAGTCATGCGGATCTTGGAAGAGGAGAACGTCTTCATGAACTATCGTTGGCTCTCACGTAGCTTAGTTATACTTGCTTTGGATTTCACTTGTAAACTCAACAAACACAACCAAGGTAAAGTAGAAAGAGGAAGAGGAAAGCACAACAAAAGAAAAGGAAAGTAAAGAAACGAACATAAATAAAAGTTTACCTTTATTGCTTGAGACAATGAAAGAAAGGAGGAGGGTACATCGGTGTCACTCTCAACGTCAGCCTCTCTCTCTTACTTACATGAATCATCATCTAACCTAAGCTACATACAAGTTACATAAAAGTAAAAACTAAACTACAAAATGGAAAAACTAGTCTAAAATCCTAACTCTGCATTGGCCTCCCTTTTCAGCACAAAGCATGGCCTTTTTATAGGGCAAATACCCAGTAATCAGGATCCCGGGGAGATCGGGGGAGCAAACGCTCCCCCTAACTCCCCAACAAAGCCGCGAAAACGCGGCTTGGGCCGCGTTTCCGCGGCCAGGGTGTGGCCAGATGGCCACACCCTGTTGGTGGGTCTCTCCGGGAGTTTCTTCTGTATTTATCTTTAAGTGGTTTCTTCGTTGGAGTCCTGGATTCTGACGAAATAGCCTTGGATTCTTGGCTTTAACCGATCGATCCTAAGAGGATTCTTCTCAACCGGTTTCAACCTCTTGATTTTGTCCTGATTTAGTGAGTGCGAATTAATTCTGATTTAATTCAGAATTTTGGTGGGCTTTGGGCTCATTTCTCTTCAACTCCTTAAAGATTGGGCCTGCAAATAAATCAAACAATTAATTAGAACAATGCAGGCTTTTATTCTATAATAAGTATGAAAATATGATATTAAATATGCAACATTAGCGACCAATCACACCCCCATACCTATCTTTTGCTCGTCCTCGAGCAAATTAACTAAACTATACTAAGGATTATTAGACCACTTTCGCAGGTCGCGCGATTGCACTAAGCATGTGCAACAAGCCGTTAAACCTCTAGGTTTCCCCTAGAGGACGAGTTTTGTCTCGTGAGGGTTTTCAGCGGATTGCACCCACAAAATCCATAAAGAAAGGGAAATAAAGAGTTAGTATTTTCGAAAAGCATTTTAAAAGAGAAAAATATTTGAAATATGATTGTAAGATCTAAGCAATCTATAAGTTATAGGAAAATCAAAATTTTCATTCCTAAACTTAGTCTCTAAAAAAATTTGTTATCAATCAAAGTAAGGAGTCAAATTATACTTCTCATCTAGTCTATTACTTTACCCTGAGTCATATGCACTATCGTGACTGTGAAGTTTACTAAGGGTTCTTCAACATTAACTCCTAGGCCTTATATTTATTTATTTTTGGTGAAATTTATTCCTCAATTCCATTAGGCTTTCTAATCTGCCCATGTAACGAGCATTCAGTCGGTGACACCCAAACCGGACGGTTTTAGGGCACCAGGTGAGAAAACACCCCTAAGGACTTAAACACTCGAGCAGATAAGGCCACGAAACCAAGGTTTTTTTTTATTTATACGATGTACCCCTTTTAGGCGTGAATACTTATGCTTCATGAGGCATAAATACCCAGCTTAATCAGAGGATACTTTTTTTTTATATACGATGCACCCCTTTTAGGCGTGAACACTTATGCTTCATGAGGCATAAATACCCAGCTTAATCAGAGGATACATCTCTTTTTTTTTTCAAACTTATCTAATTATCTTTTGCATAAATACTAAGGCTTGCTTAGGCCAAAGCACCTAGCTAATCAATAATTAGACTTATTTTTTTCTTTTTTTTATATTTCTTTTATAAGGCATAAGAGTCTCTGTTTTTAAACCCTAAGTGTGTAAGTGTATTTTGTGTGCATATTTCATCAAGGCAAAGATCAAGACTAAATTACTTTGACAAATTATCTTCCTAACCCTAAAAATCAAACAAATAATCTTATTTTGACCAAGTATAAGAAATCCTAATTTGGATTTTCCTATTCCTTAAAATTAACTTAATTTCTTACAAAAAATATGTCAAAATATTGTTTCCATTTTCAAAAAGTTTTTAAAAGTAAAGAAAATGTTAATAAATTTTTTTTTAAACAAAAAGAAAAGTTATGTTAGACCCTCCCTACACCTATCTCATGCATTGTCCTCAATGTATGAATTAATGCATAGATGCATGAAAAAGACGAAAGGGAAGGAAAATGTTACCTTAAGGTGGTGGTTCCGGTGGTGGTCTGATTGATCCACGAAACGGGGCCCAATCAACTTTTCTTGGGTCTCGGAGGAACCCACCAGAAATATCTTTAATATAACCTAGTAAAAAGATTTGTCCATAAAGGATTTTTATTAAGTATTTGACCCCATCTAATTTTCATATTCCATAACTAATTTCGGAGTTAAATTTGTCAACCACCTCGTCCCAGAATGGAGTATGAAATGATAGAACGGTTGACTTGGACTCAGGAAGGACAGGAACCAATACCGACTCAGGAAGGTGACTTAAGTCAAGTAAAGGTTCAGGAGTCGAAATTGGTTCAGGAATAGGGTCCAAGTCAAGAAGTTGAAACTCTAGTCCACATGTATTTTCTAACAATGGAATGTGACTTAATGTGGGTGATTCCAGTTCAGGAATGATAGGTGGAGGAATCAGAACTGACTCTAAAATATTACTCAAGTTTGGTAACACAACAGGAGTCAATATTGATTTAGAAAGTTGAACTGGATCACAGATTTGAGAATCTAGGTCACATATCTCATTGAGTTCAATATCAAAAAATTGAGAACTTGCCAATTTGTCAATAGGATTTTCAAAATTGTATAATTGGTCAAGTTCAATATGATCCTCAAGAATGGGTGATTCAATTTCATGATGAATTGGCACAGGATTCAATGTTGACTCAGGAAAAAGATTAAAATCAGGTGAAGATAGCAGAGTCATAATTGAACTAGGAAGTAGAATTGAATCACTAAGTTGGGTTCAGGATCATATTCATTTTCAAGTTCTATTTCAGGAAAAGGAAAACTTTCTAAACTGTCAATATCTTTTTCAAAATTTGGAGTTTGGGCAAGTTCAAGTGGTTGTTCTGAAATAGAATCTTGATTTCCAAGACTACATGACTCTTCGACTCTAACAGGATAGTTAGTGACATCAGAACTGGTCAAACGGTGAGAACGTAGAGATTCGACCATCATATCTATGTCACGATTTCTAGCATTTTGAGCATGAGTCATGGCTTCAAGCATCTTTTCATAATTGATGGGTTCATTATTTTGATGAAAAGATGAAGAGTTGTCTTGGAAGTGGTAGTGAAATTGTGAGTCCATCAGATTTTGGGATTTTGTTTGGACTCACGCATACTCATTTCCAAAATTGAAGGTCTTCTATTTAGACTGGTGGAACTGAGTATGACTCTTGAAAATATTGTGGACTAGGTGGAGAAGGGGGATAATTTGGTTGAAAATTTGACTCGGGGTAAGTGAATCCCCACTGACTCTGTGAAGAGTTGAAATCGTTATGGAAATTATAGTCATACGATGGGGGACATGGGTTATATTGATTCGGATAAGACCAATCCGGCACACTAGGTTGGTTAAAGTCATGATATGCGGGTTGGTAATATCCGAAAAAGAGTTTGATGTGTAATATGGATTATTATTATTATAGTTGGAAAAATTATTATTATAAGTCATATCACACAATGGAATACAAACAAAAAGAAAGAAAAACAAACAAATAAACAAACAAGAAAGAAAAAATTCTAACCTAAGTTAGGGTAGACCTAGACCTAGACGACTCCTAACTGGTTAGACTGTCCACGGGAGGTTTAATGTGGACCTTAACCACAAGCTAATCAGCCAGGTCAGGGCAAGGTTGGTGGGAGGTTTTTCGTCAAAAGACGTTCCTTAATTAAATAACCACCAACCTTCGGGCTTTCGGCCCTTAATCCCTTTCCTAGACACTGATTTGGCAAGAGTCAAGTTCCAACACCTTTCCCCCTTAGGATAATCTCCTAATTGAGTCCGAGATGTCCCTAGGGCCAACGTCTACTCATTTTAAGTTAGGCTTGGGTTAGTGAGTGCTTGGATTCTGATTTTTGGGCTAAGGAAGGGTGATTAAATCCCCACCTTATCTTGTTATTGGGTTGATGCCCTTAAAATCAATTAGTGCAAGTGTACAAGATATGTAAGATTCACTTAAAGCGATATAAATCAACCAAGAAGTGAGTCCTATGCTAAATGTAATGCATACGTACCTTGCTCCAGCACTCTTCAACAGTAAAAATAAATGAATTGAAAAAAAACGCGTGCCTAAAATGCAAATGTCTAATCAATTTTAACTTTTGCAACAAACGTTTTACTATTGATTATTTAGCAGGCTTATGTGATGGCATATAGGAAATAAAGAATTGCAAGCAAACTAGAATTTTTGTAAACTAAGCAGCCCTGCAAAAACTTGTTAGTAGTCAACTCGTCCTTGCCACGGATCCGCGGCTTTTGCCGTGAAAACGCGACAATTCAGAGGGCCCTTGGTCTCTGCTTTCTAGAGCAGAGGCCCAAGGCCACTTGTATGTTACTGCAATATTAATTTCCTGCTTTGATTGCCCTGTAACCTGCAACAGAGAAGAAAATTCATTTAGTTCTAAAAAATTTTAAAAAAAAATTCAGATTTCAATAAAAAACATGTTACCCTCCCCGGCAACGGCGCCAAAATTTGATTGAGGCTAAACCTGCACACAAAATACGAGATTATAGAACTTAAGAAAGGAGATGTGCAAGTGCTCAATTCTTTCGCTATAGCAAGTGGCTATGCGGGTCGTGATCCACAAGGAGGGTTTGCGGTGGAAGCTTTACGGTTCTTTATTGAAATCGTTAAGAATAAAGCCGAGAGTTCTTCTCTGTTTTTAAGTTAAGAAAAAGAAAAAGAAAGTTATGTTAAAGTTAAGAAGAAAGTGAGAAATGAAGAAGGTGGAAAAAATTAGAAAACGATGAAAAGCGACTATGTACAATGAAGTGGAGAAGAAAGAGTTGGAGGAGGAGGCTGGTGATCTAAACTAAGAAAGAAAAGAAAAGAAAGAAAGAAGAGTGAAGAAATACTTACCTAGGATGAGTGATGACTTACCTGGAAACCGTTGCATGTTCTACCTTTTTGCTTCGGAGGCGTTCAACGCATAGATCATAAACTCGAGCTCAGTCCCCGTGCACATTATATCGTCAAGCATATCAAGAACGAAGTGATGCAGATCTTGGAAGAGGAGAACGTCTTCATGAACTATCGCTGACTCTCACATAGCTTAGTTATACTTGCTTTGGATTTCACTTGTAAACTCAACAAACACAACCAAGGTAAAGTAGAAAGAGGAAGAGGAAAGCACAACAAAAGAAAAGGAAAATAAAGAAACGAACATAAATAAAAGTTTACCTTTATTGCTTGAGACAATGAAAGAAAGGAGGAGGGTACATCGGTGTCACTCTCAACGTCAGCCTCTCTCTCTCTCTTACTTACATGAATCATCATCTAACCTAAGCTATATACAAGTTACATAAAAGTAAAAACTAAACTACAAAATGGAAAAACTAATCTAAAATCCTAACTCTGCATTGGCCTCCCTTTTCAGCACAAAGCATGGCCTTTTATAGGGCAAATACCCAGTAATCAGGATCCAGGGGAGATCGGGGGAGCAAACGCTCCCCCTAACTCCCCAACAAAGCCGCGGAAATGCAGCTTGGGCCGCGTTTCCGCGGCCAGGGTGTGGCCAGATGGCCACACCCTGTTGGTGGGTCTCTCCGGGAGTTTCTTCTGAATTTATCTTTAAGTGGTTTCTTCGTTGGAGTCCTGGATTCTGACGAAATAGCCTTGGATTCTTGGCTTAACCGATCGATCCTGAGAGGATTCTTCTCAACCGGTTTCAACCTCTTAATTTTGCCCTGATTTAGTGAGTGCGAATTAATTCTGATTTAATTCAGAATTTTTGTGGGCTTTGAGCTCATTTCTCTTCAACTCCTTAAAGATTGGGCCTACAAATAAATCAAACAATTAATTAGAACAATGCAGGCTTTTATTCTATAATAAGTATGGAAATATGATATTAAGTATGCAACATTAGCGACCAATCAATAGGTCCGAAAAAGATTAGCCTTTAGGAACCCAAATCCAATTGGAATTTGGTTCCATTGTTAGTATAAACATAATTATCAGAATTACACACATCATGTATATAAGATGCAATATAAGCATTTTTATCAACATTATTTAGATTTTTAGGAACCCATATATATTTGCATCTAATTCTTTTTGAAATAGTATTTCTTTCACAAAAGAATTATATGGATTATTATTATAAAGATGTGTAGATTTTACAAAATTAGTTTTTGAAAATCCAAGACCAACATGTGTAGGTTTGTAAATCTTATCTATTGAAAAACTAAGACCAAAATGATTATTTGACATCTTTTGATAAGATAATAAATCATTTAAATTCTCTTTTTCTTTATTAAATTTAGTCATATTTTACAAAAGATCTTCATACTTAATTTTGAAACTAGTCATTTCTTTATCTAAAATAGTAATTCTAGAATTTAAAGAAATAGTTTCCATTTTAAGCAAAGAATTCTCTTTTAAGAAAATTTCATTATCCCTTTTTAAAGATGAAATAACTTTTTCAGAATCATTTTTGAGAATTTAAAGAAGATGTTTGAGAAAACAAAAATTGCATTTTCATTGTTGAGTCTTTCATTTTCTTTTGTTAAAACTTTATTTTAATCTTTTCATTTTTGAAATTATTAAAAGTTCTTTAAAAGCTTCTAATAATTCATCATAATCTTGTACCTCATCTTCTTGGGCCATGAAGCAGATATTGGCGGTTTCAGTGGCTTCTTCTTCGTCAGAAGAAGATGAGTCCAAGTTGCTTGGAAAGCTTTCTTCTTCTTATTGAACTTATTGAAATTCTTGAAGTGTCCTTTTGATTTCATCAATGGGCAATCCTTCTTTATGTAATCTGGTTGTTACACTTAAAACAAATAGGATTATCATTAGTATCTTTATTCTTTTTAAACTTACCTTGTTTTAAGAACCTTTGCCAAATGTGTACAACTCCTCTTACAATCAAGAGAACAAACACCTTGTACAACTTCTCTTCTACACCAAGAAGATGCCCTTGACAATGCTCCTCTTTGAATAATTACAATTGATCCTATAAGCCTTGAATCTGAATGTGCTTGTGGACAAGGTCTATTATAGGTGGACTTTCAGAAATCTTCACAATAGAGTAGGAATGGTGAAGAAACAGAAAGTGGAAACAGGTTTCAGAAAAACAGAATTTTGAACAGAGTTTTTAGGCTGAAAACTTGAGATTTGAATTGGTGAATTGATCCTAGGACAACATCCCTATTTATAACTGAAATCTATAGTCAGTTAGGGATGTTATCAATTCAAATTTGAAATTTAAAACGTTGGATAAAACACCAGAAATCAGTAACTGACCAACAGTCAGAAACTGCTATTAGTCGACTAGGTATGGAAGTTAGTCGACTAGAAGAACAAAATTTACAAATGTTAGTCGACTAATATAGGGGGTAAGTCGACTATAGTTAGACTGATACGGAAAATAAGTTTCTGAAAAACTGTTTTTAGTCGACTATATAGACAAGGTTAGTCGACTATATCAGGGGTTAGTCGACTATACTTTAAGGGAAGTCGACTAATTCTGATGCCAGACAATAAACAGAGAGTTGGGATATGTTTGTAGAAGGACTTAGTCGATTATGGGTTTGGCTAGTCGACTATACTTAGAAGTCAAGTCGACTATATAAGTATTTGTGTGTGTGTTCAAGGCTTTTAACAATTATTCTAAAAATACACAAAAAATACCCAAAATCTTCAACTGAGGTTGAGTAATCAGAACTCTATATAAATGCTTGAGATAAAGCTCCAAATGCATCTTTATCACTTTGTTATCCATCATCAAAATCTTTCAATCTTGTAGGCTTCAACAATTGTATACACGGTAAATAGTAACAGTAACCGTGTTTACAATGAATAGAACTATACCGAGCGTTATGGCCTAACGATACTTTCCCAGTAACTTTTAGTAACATGAACAATATATTTATCAGGTAGGTCTCATGTAAAATCAGTGGGGTTACTTAAGTGGTATCATTATATTATGATATTTATTCAGAATCGGCAATATAATCTTCTGGGGTTTATTTGTTATGTATTTAATATGTGAACATAAACAATAATTTACGTGCATGAACAGCAATTAAATATGAACACTATTTAAACATAAATAACATTAATTTGGACCAAGGTAAAAGCACTCACGTGATATAATACCGAAATACTCAATAAATAAATAAAGAACACTGACATGAAATGCGCGGTTTTGGATCTTCACTGCATGTACTGATACGGATCTCTGGATCATCCCATGGGGCGGTCTTCAAATCGCCTATGCATTGGGTCCACAATGAGTACGAGTCCGGATCGGGTCCGGGTCTCCTGTAGCTGAGTTCGGATCTCACCGAACGGGTCCGAAACACTCGGGGCGACTTGCGGCGTGCCGACAGAGGCTCTGACGGAGGCGTCAGCAGCTGCGGAGGGTGTCGATGGATATAGGATCTCACCGTGAAGGGCGTGGGTGCGTTCGCGCTCGCCGACGGCGATCAAAGGCGACTCACGGAAAGACGAAAAATGGCATCCCACGCAAGCATCCATACCCAAAACACACAGCACACAAAAATGAGAACACCCATTAAATTAACACCAACATAATATATAACTACATAAGATAATATTACATTAATGTTATACCCCTATCCAACAACTTCATGTAACAGATTTCACCAAACACTCACACTACCCATTAATGTAATTAAAATACACATCTATGCATTACAAAACTATACACACAAGTCACTCACCACTAACTTTACAGAGAGACAAGAAAGTAGAAGGAGTAAACTCACCAACAGCTGGAGCGTGCATGGCGAATGTGCTCGCGCGGAGGAAGGGCTCACGCGGCATGGTGGCCAGGTCGTGGCTCAGCAACAGGGAGGTGGAAGGGGTCGGCGATGCACGGGGATGATGGGAGGGGGGTGACGGTCTGAAGAGAGGGCCACAACTTGGATGCTGCGGATGTGTCATCCTCCGGGGCGCTGTTGGAGAGGAGTGCGGCAGCCATCAAGGAGGGGTGATGGGGAAGTGGGAGGCGGCCTGGGTTGCGCCAAGGGGAGAGGTATTACGCTGTTGTGCCATGGCCTGCAGGGGAAGGCTCCGACAGCCATGGTCTACACTCAGCCAGGTCTGCGGGTGTGATGAGGGGCTCAAGAGAGGCGCGCTGGCTGATGATGGGTGTGGCAAATCAAAGAGGGGGAGAAAGAGACAGGGATGTGCGGCAGCTTTCGGGGTGTTTAGGGTTAGGGTTTAGATTAGGATTAAGAAGAGATATTATATAGATATGATTTAGTAATGGGTTTCGGGTTAACGGGTATAGGCTTATTGGGTATGAATAGGCAGTGGGTAGGATCTAATGGGTATAGGTTCAATAGGTTAATGGGCATAGGTATTGGGTTTGGAGATAAAGGATTAAAGGGTAATGGATAGGAACAAGAGCATAGGATTAAAAGAATACAAATAATAATAATCCTAATATTAACAAGGTCAATAGTTAACCATAATATAATAACAACAATATTAATAACTTTACCAAATAATCATAATAATGAATAGTAAGATTAATAAACACTAATAATAATAATAATAATAAATAATAATTAGAATAACTATAGTAATAGTAATAATGATAATTAACAATATCACTAATAATACTAATATTAGAATAAATAAAATAATAGTAGCACTAATAATAATTAATAAACACTAACAATATAAATAATATTATCACTAATAGTAATAACAATAAATAATAATTATAATTGAGGAATAATAATAGTTATAACTACCTCTAATAATATCAGTAAATAATAAGAATGATATTAGAAATAATATTAATAAGGAACTAAAAATACAGATAAAAAATAATGGTATATATATAAAGCAAAAAATACCATTTACTATCTTAAAAATAATTTGCATATTTAATAATAATAATAATCACTAGAAAAAATAATAAATTAAGTTAATTAAAAATAATCAGTAAATCAAAATAAGTACTTTAGAAAAATAAAAAATACAGTATTTCTAATTAGGGATATTACACTAAGTTAGGGTAGACCTTAGACCTTGACGACTCCTAACTGGTTAGACTGTCACAGGGGGTATATTGCTGAATCTGACCAAAAGTTAATCGGCTAGGTAGGGGCAAGATCGGTGGGAGGTATCCGTGCCTAAGCAACGGGCCTAATTATGCCAAACCACCAACCTTTGGGGTTTTGCCCCTCAATCCCAACCTTAGACAATTTGGCAAGAGTTAAATTCAAATCAACTTCCCCCTTAGGTTGGTCTCCTATTTGAGTCCGAGATGTCCCTAGGGCCAACGTCTACTCAATTTTAGTTAGGCTTGGGTGAGTGAGTGAGGAGATTGTTTGTGGGCTAAGGGAGGGTAATGACTTTCCACCTTATCTTGTTTATAGGACAAACCCTTAAGTTTGATTGTGCAAAGTGTGCAAGATATAAAAAAGTAACATTCACAAGCAAATATCACCCAAGAATGTTTCCTAAACTATATGTTATGCATACGTACCTTTTGTTCCAGCACTCTTCAACAATAATATAAAAATGTAAATGAATTAGACACGTGCCTAAATGCAAAGTATAAACCATTTTTAGCATTTAACAAACATATTTTACTGTTGAGGTTAGAAAAATATGTACAGTGAGACAAACAAGGAAATAAATAGCTACAGAATTTTAGCTTTGCAATTCAGTCAACCTGCAAAAATACAGGTTAGTAGTTTACTCAGATTGCCACTGGAATGTAGCAATATGAGGGCTTCTGGGCTCTGTTTTCTAGAGCAGAGTCCAGGGCCACTATATGTCCACGGCAGCAAAAATTTCCTTGTTAAACCTGTACACCAAGAACAAAGAAAAAAGTTAACTAAAAATGTAAATCTAAAAAGAGAATAACTTAACGTCCCTCCCCAGCAACGGCGCCAAAATTTGATTGAGGTTTTACCTGCACAAAAAATACATAATTTCAGAACTTTTAAAACAGTAGTGCAATGTGCTCAATTCTACCGCTATAGCAAGTGGCTATGTGGGTCGTGATCCACAAGGAGGGACTAGCGATGGAAGCTTTTTAGTAAGTTCTCTTTTATGCTACAAAGAATGGTTAAAGTTCTTCTTTTAGTTCTTTAAAAGAAAATAAAAAAAAAGAGTTAAAGTCAAGTTAGGAAGAAAGTGGAAGATTAAGAAGGTGAAAAAATAGAAATGGATATATACAAAGAAATGAAAAGAGTGATAAAAGAATTAGAGATTGTGGTGTTGGTAATCTAAACTAAAATTAAAATAAAAAAAGTTAAAACCTAAAAAACTTACTTACCTCTTCGGCGCCTACTTACCTTTGACCCGTATCGATGATGTACCTTTGTTTGAAGGCGAACGAAGTATGACAAATAGGATCTTCCCCATTCCGATTTACACTATGAAATGAAGGGGCAAGCTACACTACCATAGAAATGGATATCCATCATCATAAGCCATCAACGACTCTTGCAAGGGCAAGGCAACTTCGAGGCTATCGGATTCATTTGGATCCACAAACACAGAAGAGGGAAGCAAACGAAAACAAGAATAGAAAAGAAAAGAAAACTTCAATTGATTCAAATAACAATGAAAGAAAAGATTACTTACACCGGTGTCACCCTCAGTACAAGCTTGTTCTCATTCCTCCATGAAGTCTCCTCTCCTCTCAGTTATATAAAGAAAATAAAAATTACATAAAAGAAAACTAAAAACCTAAATTACAAACTACAGTATAGCCTAAATTCTACCTCTGCTTGGTCCTTTCCCTTTGCCTTGAGATTGCAGGTATTTATAGGAGAAATGTAGAGGTTATATGAGTATGAAGATAGGGGAAGCTAGATATTTCTGAATTTGAATCCTCCCCTTATCTCCAAACTTGATTTGATATGGATATTCAGTTCTGATCTGCAGCTTATTAGATGTTGATTGCTGAATATAACTTATCAAATGACAGAATTAGAAATAGTGATTAAGTTAAGAGTTGTAACCCTTTAAGTCTTCTTTCTGTATCATCTTGAATCATTAGATTTGAATTTTGGTAGCGAACGTTATGATTTAAATACTAAAATGTATCCAGTCAGAATCTGAGTCAAATTTGCTTCATCTCATCCGTTGTTCTTCTCTCTATCCATTTATCCCTTCGGATTTGGACTCTGTATTTGACGTTATCCTCGGTTGATCTTTAGATTTAACCACTTGATTTACCAAAAATTGAATTTAACCAATTGGATTGGGATCATCCTCCTCTAACCAAATAGATCTAGTTAAATCTGAATTTAACTGATATTTATTTGATTTTATCCTTTTTCTCTCGATGATTATCTTCTGCAAAATAGACATTTAAGATAAGGAATTTAGCAGATTTATTATATGATAAATGTGAAAAATATAATAAAGAATAATGTAATAAATGTGTGCAATCAGTAGTTAGTAGCCATGAGTTTTCTTTTCTTTTTTACTTTGTTTTAGAAATATATCAAAAATCACAAAAATCATCTTTTCTATGTTTCCCACTTCTTTGTTTTCACCATACTCTTCTCTTTTCACTTTTTGTTTTCTTTTCTTTTGATTCTTTAAAACATAGAAGAAACTTTAACACACACGTGAACATAACCGATAAAGTTTCTATCGCTTCCCGTCCTTATGGATCGACCCGTTAACCTCTATGCTATAACGGAAGTATCGAGGAAGCCAAGCACGCACTTTTACTCGTGATTTCAAAACATACACTTTTCATGCGCGGTTTTCCCCGATCACACACTCCTAGATCTCTTTGGAGAGAGGAGAGTCGTAGAGGCAGGTAGATGAGATTAGGTTTTGGGGGTAGCTTGGCCTCCACGATTCACCCTAGATCAGCTAGTAAAGTGAAATACACCTAGAGGGGTGAATAGGTATAATAGCTAATCTAATGATAAATGATGAAATTTAAACTTGAATGCAACACACTACGTGCAACCAAGAGTGAGCCTAAAGAAGGGCTCTGGAATTACTCATCGAGATTTCTCTGGATTAAGAGTTGAGGTGCTATATGAAGCTCTCTTGGTTCAACACAAGTATGGGCACACACAAACAATATCTAGCAAATGAATATGTGCAATATAAAGTAATTCAAGATATAAGAGAGATAGAGTTTAAAGATAGTGAATCAAACACAAACAACAAGATATGTTTCAAGATTTGAGCCACTGCTCTACGTCCCCGCCTTCACACAGAAGGATTTTCACTATGTTCACACAGGACCTTCCACAAAGGGACCTCTACTGAGGAATTGCAACTCTACAATTAGAGTACACTACTCCTCTCTCAAACACAATCACCTTTACACAAGTGGTTAGGCACAAAGCCAAAGCAAAAAAAGATTACAAACTTGGTGATCCAATGATCACAAACAATACTTTGTGATCACAATAGACCACAAACAATTTTTCTCACAAAAAACGATCCTATAAAAGGATTAGAGATGATAGCTCAAGTGTGAGAAAAACAAAGTGTTAGAAAAGAGAATAACAAAGAAAACACTTGGGAAAAATACCAAATAGATTTGTAAAGAAAGATCAAAACCAATTTCCCAAAGATTCTCTTTTCTTTGATTTTTCAACACTTTAAAAGACAAATAAAAATAAAACTTTTAGGCTCAAAAAATCCTTTCAAACTTGCTGTAAAACATTGAAGAAATGGGAAGAAAAGCTATCTAAAAATCTTGTTTGAAAATAGCTGAGAGAAGCCCTATTTATAGGCTCTCAAAAATAGCCGTTGGCAGCCAGAAAATGCTAGTTTTCACCTTCGGTCGACTGGTCAGTCGACCGGCCAACGGTCATCTTTTTGACGTTAAGCCACCGGCCGACCGCTCGATCGCTGAGCCTAAAGGCACTCAGCCTTTCGATCGACCGCCCGGTCGACCGCACTACCCGAGAGTTGGGTAGTTACAGTTGGTCGACCGCCCGGTCGACCGGCCTTATAGGCTGGCCTTGTGCACGTCCTTGTGCACATCGGTCGACCGACAGGTCAACTGACTTCTGATCTGGTCGACCGTCCGGTCGACCGCCAGCAGGCTCAGGTTGAGATATTGGACTTGAAATTTGGTCTTTTTAACTCCTATAAAATCCCATAAAATCTCATAAATTTCACAAAAATAAGTTCTTATAAATAATTGAAGAACAAAATATGTGTGACAAAAAATCAACACATATTACAAACTATTTGAACTATTTTTGTGATATGGAAATTAAGCTTTAAACTGAAAACCGTTATTTTCCAAAACTTAGATTTTAAAATGAAAATCCATTTTCTCCAAAACTTGTATAAATACAAAAACATGATATTTAAACTCTTTTGAAGCATAGAGTGTATGGATAGAATCTAATACACATATAAAAGACATATCTATATTTTTGACATTAAATCCAAAATAAGTTTTGTTAATTACAAAACTCTAAACAACATGAGATAGAATCATCAAAATAAGTTTTTCTTAATGTTTGAAGCATAGATGTTTATAGATGAAATCCGGTATACATTAAACCATGTAAACTTGTTTTGATTCTATCTATTCAACCGTATATATGTATATTTGATATCCAAAATCGGATAAACCGAAGACCAAACATATTGAACTTGTGTGTATGTGTGAACTTGAGCATATCAACACCAGTCAATCTTTACACAAGATCTAAATACAAACTAAAACTAAACCAACTGAAGCCTTCTTGTAGATCTTCTCCAAGCCGACTCGATCCAAACACGATTCCATCCGAGTGTTAGATCTTGACGCGTGAGCTCTTGAATTTACGTGGGTTAGTTTCAAAACTCCTTTGTTGAAGCTAGGCACCTATTAAGATCTTGATCAATAACTAAAATTATATAAACACAAGATCATTACTGAACTAGCCTTTATAAGTTAGTCATCATCAAAACTAAGGTGAAAGGCCTCTGGACAAACAATCTCCCCCTTTTTGATGATGACAAAACTTATGAGACTATATATGCATGGATTAAAGATAAGCTTCATAGAAGCTCCCCTTTAACTCATGCATAGCAATAAGCAAATAGATATTCAATGAAATTGTAATATCCCTAATTTGTAATACTGTGTTTTTATTTTCCAACAGTATTTATTCTGCTTTAATAATGATTTTATTATTATTGCTATTATTGTTGTTATTATTAGTATTATTATTTAATAATATTATTATTTTTTTACTATTATTAGTAGCATTTTCCTATTCCCTTTAATCCTTGTTCCTACCCATTAACCCATAGCCCTTTTATCTATACCCATTATCTCAATCCATACCCAATAACTCTTGAAGACCCGATACCCACTAACCCAATTTAATCTCTATATATAATCTCTTAATCTCTAATCCTAAACATAATCAACCATAATCCCTATCTTCTTCTCCCAAGATCAGGCCGAAACAATCCCATGATCTGGTCGCTTCATCCTTGCCGTGTACACCACCCACGGCTGGATCTCCTCCATTTCACCGCCTCGCCGGATCTCCTCCTCGGCATGCCACCATCACAAGGCCGAGACCCCCTACCTGTGTGAGAAAAACCACCATGGCATCTCCCCCATGCTGGAGCCCTCTCCTCCTCCTGCCGTGGCCCCTGTCCAGCCATGCCTCCATGACCGAAGTCCCTCCACTACAGCAGCAGCGATCCCCTCCGCGGCTTCCGCACTCCGCCGGAGCCCTTCCTCCTTGATGCTGTCGCAACTTCACCTCCACGCATAACTCCCCTTGGCTTGGTCGCAGCCATTGCTTCCACCCTCTCCTCCATGTGCAACACTAACCACCATAGCAATCACTAGAGCAATGCACGCTCTCCATTGCATCACCGTGCACCTCCACCATGCCCATGCCGTGAGTTATCCTCTCCTTCCTCTCTTTTATTTTATGCTTGATATATATGTTGTATTATGTATATGTAATTAATTTGTCATATGCTTGTGCATTAATATATGTTTCTATATGGGTTAATTTTATGTGTAAGTATTTTGATGTACATGCATATATATAGGGGTGTGTGTTATTTCATGTGGGTAATTATTGTGTGTGAGATGCCTTCTTTCGTCTCTCCGTGGATCGCCGTTGATCACCGTCGGCGATGCGCGAACGTACCCACGCCCTTCACGGTGAGATCCTCTTACCATCAACATCTTCCGCGCCCCGACACCTCCACCAGAGCCTCCATCGGTGCGCCGCAAGTCGCCCTGAGGTTAGTGCATTTATAGGTGTAGGGTAAACATGTAATAATGTACATGTTTTTTTGCATGGCGTATTGTTTGTTGGTGTGTGCATACGTTGGCTTTTGCATGCATGCGTGGGTGTGTAGGTGAGAAATTAATTTTGTGTGTGTGGGTATTTGCATGGTGTGTGTAAGTGTCTATTAATGTATATATTAATGTATTTATATAATTATGTAAACGTGCGTTTATGTGTGTGTGTGTATATATATATGTATATATGTATGTATGCATGTATTGGTGTAGGTATGTGTATACTTGCATGTGTATGTGTACGTGAGTGTACACGCATGTGTCAGTGTGCTAGGGAGTGTGTTAAGTGTATATTTATATTTATTTGTATGTTTGGTTGCGTGTTACAGCATTTCGGACTCGCTTGGACGATCCGAACTCGGTAAGGGAGATCCGGATTCGTCCGTTGTGGACCCAATACAATAGCGATTCGAAGATCGACCCATAGGATGATTCATAGATCTGTATTGGTTCGTGCGTAGTGATGACAGACAGCGATTCGGTTCCAAAATAGAGTCATTTCATGTGAGTGTTCGTTCTTGTGCATTTTCTTATTTACCGTTATCGGTATGCATTTACATGTTACCCTTATCATTTCATGTGACTTTATTTTATATTTTATCAGTTTGATTACTTGTACTACTTCATGAGATATCCATGATTGTTCACTTTATTTACGTAGTTGATAAGAGCTTGTATCAGTGCCATTTCCATGTATTGGTAGTTTATCGTTGTTGGCTTAGGCCTAGTTTTGATACCCCTTAGACTGTGACTTGACTCAGCTCGATCTTGAGGTTGATATAATTGGATTAGTTATCAGATTTGATATTCATGTATTTGGTGATTATTCTGACCGAAACTCTTTGGATATGTGGACAAGTATATATAACGTCTCTATTGATATGAGACAATTTAGAGATACCACAGATAATGGATCAGATGTGATTGATGTTAGACATTTCTAAACTCAATGTTTTGTCACCGGGATATTAGTATTCTTGCTAGTTCTTATTTAGTTATTGATCCTTCTTGATTCGGATTTAGTTGTGAAGAAAGTTGGACTGTGTTTGGATTGATCTTGAGTTAGAGTTAATCTAGGATTTATATTTTTTATAATGAAGCCTGATCTGCATTAAGATGAGATTGACGTAACTGGATTTATAGTTGTGAGTATTTGGGATTTATTAGATGATATTTTGTTGATGTTAAGTATCGGAAGTAGATATTCTAGACCATATGTTATTTGAGGATGACTCTCTTACTTCGTTATGATTTTAGTATCTATTGACTTATTGATCTCGAGGATATACCATGTGCTTCATGTTTAGTTATTGATCAATTCAGTTATGGAGATAGAGTTATTATGAATGGTTCATTGATATCGGTGACTATATTACACGTTTGGAGTTTTATGACAGTTATTAATCGATCTGATTTATTGATGACTTAGAGGATGGATATATCGATGACTTTGAGAATATGAGTTGATTATATACATTGCCCAGATTATTCTATTCATGACAGTAGGTCATTACTCATCCTAAATATCTTGATTTACCTGAGAAACTTGACTGATTATACTTGGTATCTACCTGATAACTATCATGTCCATGCTACCATTAATTGCTGGGAAAATATTGTTATACGGTAACAACACCTTCATGTTATACTTGTTACATATTCCTGTTATACCGGCATCCTGTTCACTGATATTATATATTCCTGTTATACGGTATCCTACTTACACATGTGATATTGTTACCGTGACTACCCCCAAGTTATCCTAGTGATTCAAGTAACATGCACATTAAGTAATCTTGATAAACTAATAACATGATGTTAACAACTTACGGGGATTGGGGAGATTGATGGAGGAGACAGCGTTTGTATTTTGGGTAAACCTAGGATTTAGGTTGCGCAGCTGAAAGAGGGGTCCACTGCAGGGTTTCCCGTAGGGTGACTGACACCCTAGTCTTATTCTATTCCTGTTATACATGTTTCTGACTACCTTGCGGTAGGTCTGGTTCAGCGCCAGGAGTCTGGACCGTGGTCCCGGATATGCACGGGACCCACTTAAAACACAGACAATGTCTCCAACCAATCAGTTTCAATAACTGAGGACCTCGATTGGCACGTGTAGCAGCGTAGTATGGGATGCGTCTATTATATGTGGCAATTGGTGTTCGCTGATATAATTATTAATGATAAACTGTTAATGTATTGTGACTGACCGAGATCACCCGACAGTACGTATACATAACTATGATATATATATGATTGTACACCAGACTAGTGACATATGCTAGGTTATATATTTTGACATTAGTTGTTCCCTGTTATCATAATATCAGTTATATATTGTTCATAGTTTGCTACTAATATTGATTATTTGTTACCTTTTATTTTTAGATTATCATGTTGTTATTGCTTACATTATTTTTTTATGCACGAGCATCTTTCTCTTTAAACACACACTCATTAGGTCGCTTCTGACGACCCTGGATTTGCACGTCCAGGGTATTGGACATCTTCTTATATTGTTCAGGTGTTCGTGTGATCGTACGCTTCGCGAAGATCTGGAGCTTCTCTCTTTTTGATTCTGGTATTCTTGTCTTACTTATTTCTGCTATTATCCCTTGATTCCTGTGTATCACACTTAGCTTCTATTCCATCCTTTTTATCTGAGATTATGTGTAGTCATTATATGTATTATTACAGTGATCATTGATTTATGGTTTAGATTTATAACTTGTTCAGGTTACTTTAGACTTAGCGCGTATACGTGAGGTATTTTCCTTGCGTATATGCGTCGCCGACTCTCTCTGTTTCCATATATTTTGGGAAGCGGGGGCGTGACAGGGTTTTGGTATCAGAGCCAGGTTCGACATAAAAAGAGAAAACCTAGATCTTACCGGTAACTTGAAACAAGTTATAGTTACACTGCAATATACATATACTATACATACGATGATTTTGACTCCATTTGGAATTGATCGTTCTCTGTTTTGGGATCCATCTCTTGAATCTTTTGATATCCCTAATTCAACTCTTTTTCTAGAGCAATCTGGGTTCCATCTTTATTCATATCATCTTTCCGATTTTATTACCCTTATTTTTTTTCTCCTGAGTTTGACCACTCCACGTTGAAGCCGGTAGCAGAGATCAGAGCGCACAGCGGAAATGTGATGGACCCATGATGCAATGAGAAGCTGCGTTGAAGCTTTATCTCTCTCTTAATTTGATTTTATCATGTCCTACTTTATCGAAATTTCGAGAACGAAATTTTATAAGGTGGGTAGAATGTAATATCCCTAGTTAGTAATACTGTGTTTTTATTTTCCTACAGTATTTATTCTGTTTTACTAATTATTTTATTATTATTGTTGTTGTTGTTATTATTAGTGTTATTATTTAATATTATTATTATTATTAGTAGTAGTAGCATTTTCCTATTCCCTTTAATCCTTGTTCCTACCCATTAACCCATAACCCTTTTATCTATACCCATTATCTCAATCCATACCCAATAACTCTTGAAGACCCGATACACAACTAACCCAATTTAATCCTTATATATAATCTCTTAATCTCTAATCCTAAACCTAATCAACCCTAATCCCAATCTTCTTCTCCCTAGATCAGGCCGCAACAATCTCCATGATCTGGCCACTTCATCCTTGTCGTGTACACCACCCACGGCCGGATCTTCTCCGTTTCACCGCCTCGCCGGATCTCCTCCACGGCATGCCACCATCACAAGGCCGAGAGACCCCCTACCTGTGAGAAAACCACCATGGCATCTCCCCCATGTCGAGCCCTCTCCTCCTCCTGCCGTGGCCCATGTCCAGCCATGCCTCTATGACCGAAGTCCCTCCACCACAGCAGCAATGATCTCCTCCGCGGCTTCCGCACTCCACCGAAGCCCTTCCTCCTTGATGCTGCAACTTCACCTCCATGCACAACTCCCCTTGGCTTGGTCACGGCCATTGCTTCCATCCTCTCCTCCATGTGCAACACTAACCACCATAGCAATCACCGGAGCAATGCGCGCTCTCCATTGCATCACCGTGCACCTCCACCGTGCCCATACCGTGAGTTATCTTCCCCTTCCTCTCTTTCATTTTATGCTTCATATATATGTTGTGTATATGTATATGTAATTAATTTGTCATATGTTTGTGCATTAATATATGTTTATATATGGGTTAATTTTATGTGTAAGTATTTTGATGTACATGCATTATATATAGGGGTGTGTGTTATTTCATGTGGGAATTATTGTGTGTGGGATGCCACCTTCCGTCTCTCCGTGGATCGCCGTTGATCACCGTCGGCGAGCGCGAACATACTTACGCCCTTCACGGCGAGATCCTCTAACCATCGACATCTTCCGCGGCCCCGACGCCTCCACCAGAGCCTCCATCGGTGCGCCGCAAGTCGCCCTGAGGTTAGTGCATTTATAGGTGTAGGGTAAACATGTAATAATGTACATGTTTTTTTTTTGCATGGTGTATTGTTTGTTGGTATGTGCATACGTGGGCTTGTGCATGCATGCGTGGGTGTGTAGGTGAGAAATTAATGTGTGTGTGGGTATTTGATTAGACGGGAAAGGTGTCGTATTATGGAGTATAAATGAGCACAAATATATGTATTCAATTAAGGAGATAAGGTTTAGAAACAACCTCAAGCGCTTAGATCACTCCACAAATGTATGAAAGATGATTAATATACCCTTTCCTATCTCCGTTATAGCATAGGGCTATTACCGAGTCGATTCTCAGGGAGAGCTCGCGATGGAAGCTTTACGATAGGTAGTGAAGATGTAAAACGAGAATTCTTCTATGCTTAAAAGAATGAAGAATAAAACAATGAAGAAGAAATGAAAGAATGGATGGATATGTTCATGATGGAAATAATCGGAAAGAAATCAAGAAGAGATTTGCTTTGGAACTAAAACTAAAAAGAAAAGAAAACTTTAGAAAACTTGAATGGAAGAAAACCATGACTAGCTAACCTTACTACCTTGCTAAAACTTACTAAACTCCGTGATAGTGAATGCGTGCCTCATGTTGATTCATCGGCATGGATTTGTCTTGCGTGTTGATCTAATTACTTTCCACTTGGATGACGGGGGGTCATTCTTGGACTTGTCTTGTAGCCTCATAGATGTCATTGGCCTACAAGATAGACTTTCAATAATGGAATCAAAAGAGCTACACTCAAGGGATGTTAAGGAAGAAGATACAACATTCAATAATGGAAGTAATGAAGTTGTACAACAAATAGCATATTGGTGATCCATCTCCATGTTCCATCAAGGCACTTGTTCTAAAAACAAGGCTCTAAATGGGCACACATGAATCATATGGAGAATTACAACAAGATACTTGCCAAGCATGAAAGTAACCCATCGGAGAAGAGAAGACCATACAACTTGCAAGATTAAAGATAGCAATCACCCATGAGTTAGTAGTTAGCAAGGTAAGTGGTTAGCTAGTCATGAGAAGAAAGAATATAGCTACTAGCCATTACAAAAGAAAAGCAAAGCATGAATAAAAATTGCAAGTAAAGTAAAACTAGAATTAAAGAAAGCAAGTAAAGTTACTAGAAAATGCTCAAGTAGAGAGAAGAGAATGGATGAATCCTGCTTCACAAGTTGTCACTGTTGGACCAAGGTTACAATCACCCATGATTAGTGTATTTTGATGATTACAAAACATATTAGTTATTTGTACTAATAATATTTGTTGTTTAAGTGTGTTTCAGGTTTCTATTCATTCTAGAAGTTACTCTCACAAATACAAGTATTTGGACTCAAGTCAACTCCAATTGGGCTCAAGGAACAAGTGTTGAAGATCATATGAAGAAGCCTATTGAAGATCTTGAAGTCCTTAGAATCTTGTAAGAATAGAATGTTAAAGTTGAGTCTTGGTTATTTGGCTCTAGGATACACACACACACAAAATTTGGTTTTGATAAAATTTGGTCTGTTTCATTTTTCAAAATTTGGTTTCATGCCTTAGTAGAGATTTACATGAATCTAAGTTTTATAAAATAAATATTTTGTCTAGATCATGTATACATACTCCTACTAACATGTTACTCTAGTTTGTTTAAACCTAAAACATTTTTCAAAATTTTCCAAGTTCAAAATCCTGTAGTTTTTCCCTTTTCAGGCTGAACGGCCGACCGGCCAGGTCGACCGGCACCATAGCCTGGACGTGCACGTCTGTGCACGTCCGTCGGTCGACCGCAACCGGTCGACCGACCTAGAGCACACTACTCTCTGGTTTTCTGAGTCGACCGGACCGGTCGACCGGAAGAAGGAAACTGTGTTTCCTCTTTTGGGACGGTCGACCGGACCGGTCGACGAGAGCCAACGGCTCTTTGCAGCTGGGCTGGCGGTCGACCGGACCGTCGTCGCCGCCAGGCCTGCAACAATCCAACGGCTCTTTCCTCTTTGGGCTATTCTGAAAATCTGTTTTTCTTTTCTGCTTTAACAGATTTTTGGAGAGTTGTTGGGGAGCTTTTGCAGGTCAAAGGCGGGGATGTAGAGCAAGGTGCTCGAACCTCGAAACAATCTTGGTGTTTGCGTTGTGATCCATTGTCTCTAACTCTCTCTCATTTACTTTGTGCAAAGCATCATACTTCATATCATACCATATTTGCTTGTGTTGTGCATAATTCATATTGCCTTGCATTATTTCATATTGCTATATCCTTTATTGCGTGGCTTGATTGCGTGTGCTCATTGTGAATTGCTTGTGTGTTTGTGCATCACCTATACTCATCCAACAAGAGCTTCACATAGCGCCTCAACCCAAATCTAGGGGAATCAATGTGCATCTCATTTCTCATCATCATACTTTGCCTTGATCGATCATATCTCAATACAATAAGGTTGCATTGCGCACCTCTAACCAATATCTAAGGGGAATTGGGAGGAAGGAGTTCAGAACCTCGCAAAGGGTATTCGGCTCTTAGTCTTGTTTTTGAGAGATCGTTGCATCATTCATCATACTTAGTTCAAAAAGATCATTAGATTAGCAATTACACCTATTCACCCCCCCTCTAGGTGTTTTTCAGTCACTCCTTGATGTACACAAGCTTTCTCTCTTACAACTCTCTTTTGTAGAATTTCTAGGGAGGAAGAAGATCTAGAGAGCTACAAACATCCTAGAGAAAAAAAAAAATACAAAGCTTTAATCCCTAATCTCTCTCTTCTCTGCTCAGTCTTTGCTCGCAGGTCCAGGTGCAGTATTTATAGGCCACAGGAGAAGGATCCAGAACCCAGTTTGTTGGCGCAAAATCTGGGACTCAACTGCCTTATCCTTGCCGCAATTTGGCGGCAAAATCCCTGTTTTTGCGGCAAAATTGAATCTGTTGAGCAACAAAATTCTGTTGCAGATTCGTTACGAAGTTGTTATCCACGTGGCCTTCTAGAATCTTGAGTTGTTACGTAGAATTCTCTGGATCCTGGATTCAAATTTGGGCTTTATCTTGGGCTTGGAATTAATCTCTTTAATTATTGCTAATTAAAGTGATTATTGGGCTTTCTCTCATTTCAGTTGTGGACCTGTAAAAATAGAGAGAAAAAGGATTAAAAATCACATTTTATATACAATATGCATGGTATAGAAGTGGTAAAATATGCAAATATGTATAACAATCACACCCCATACCTAGCTTTTGCTCGTCCTCGAGCAAAAAAGAAAGAAAAAAGAAAGCAAAAAGAAAATCCTAACTAATTTATTATACCACTTTCGTAGGTGACACGATTGCACTGAGCACGTGCAACAAGCCGTTAAACCTCTAGGTTACCCTAGAGGAGGAGTGTTGTCTCCTGAGGGTTTTCAGCGGATTGCACCCACAAAATCCATAAAGAAAGAAGACAAATGTTAGTTTTTTTGAAAATTCATTTTGAAAGAGAGACATGTTTTCGAACTATTTTTGCAAAAATATAAGTGATCTTAGGCCATAAGTCCACCTATAATCATTCTTTCTTAAACTTAGTCTCTATGCAAGATCTTGTCTTCAATAAGGTAAGAATTCAAAATTGGATTGAATACTTTATCTTTCATAAAACCTAGATAATATGCACACCGTGCTCAGTGAAAATTTCTGGGATTTCAAACTCCAACCATCAAGCCATTTATATATATATATATATATATATATATAATATATATATATATATATATATATATATATATATATATATTTCTGCTTTTTCTTCCCTTAGTTTAGGCTTTCTAGTTTACCCTTGTAGCGAGCCTTTAACCGATGACTCCCAAACCAGACGGTCTTAGGGCACCAGATGAGAAAAACATCCCTCGGTTTAAGGTCTCGAGTAAAAAAGGCCACAAAATTAAAGGGGATTATTTATTTCCTTTACCACCGTTAGGCGTGAATAATCATGCTTCTTGAAGCACATTTATCCAGCTTAATAGGTGATGTTTTATTTATATATATACATTTTTTTCATTTTTTTTTCTTTTTATAGCATTTTTGGTCTTTGTCTCCATCCCAAGAAATGTGTAAGTGTAAAGTGCATATTTATCTAAGGTAAAAATTCAAGATAAAAAATATCTCACCAATTTTACTTACTTAGCCTATAATTTAAACAAGATCTATTATTTCAACTAGGTTTAAGATGTCATAATTAAGGCTTTCTTAATTTCTAAGATACATCTTAATTTTCTTAAAAATAGATCTAAACTTTGTCTCTTTTTTCAAAAAGTTTTTTTTTAATTTTTTTATATTTTTTATTTCTAAAAAAGAAAAAGTAAAATCTAAAAGAAAATAGAAAATCTACTAAGAAAGATAAAATCTAAAAAGAAAATGAAAATCTTAAAAATAAAAATAAAAGGTCTAAAAAGAAAATGAAAATCCTATGTTAGCATCTACCTCCCCATACCTATCTCATGCATTGTCCCCAATGTATGCAAGATGAAATGATGCACGAAATAGGTAAAGGATAAAACTACTCCCTCCGTCGCTTTGGACCAGCGGTGGTGCTAGGTCCAGCCGACTGTGATCTCCTCAACCTGGCCTCAATGCCATCTAACCTGGAGGATTGCTCTTCCACCCTCTTTCTCAGCCTCACTTGTCCCTTAAAGATTTTCTTCATGCCCTTCCAGATGGAGGACATGAAAGCGCGTGACTCTGCTGGGGGCTCCTGCCTCCAAAACTCAGGTTCATCTTTGCATCAAAACTCTCCTCTGAGGAGGACTCTACGGTACATCCTCTGGCTGGACAGTAGGAGTCCAGACTGCATGCAAACAAACTATTATACGAACTGGTAGGCCTCTCAGGTGCAACAAACACTCGGTCGAATGAATCAAATACATCGGCTGGTAGGAAAGTCCTACACAAACGTGTAATCAATATGGGATGGGAGTATTGGCACCGCGTGTGCGTGAGGAATTTGCTAGAAGTGCGTGGAAGATGACTTTATTCAAACAAACGGTGTTGATGAGTCATTAAATCATGTATTATTTGTAACACAGGTCTGTTGAAGGATGATTGATGCTCAAGCCCTAAAATGTTGCGTTGGATCCAACGTCCAACGCAATGAATATTTCTAAAGGTCGTACTGGCTTTGAGCCCACGATCCTGCTCAGTACAACGAGCCCCCATAATAGTCATATACTCAATCAAAGGGAGAGGATCGCTGTGGTGTGTGATGGTTGGGACATTGGTGACTGCCTCAAGAAGAGGAAGCGTGACAAGTAAGTCTCCTGTGGGCATGTGTACAGTAACTGATATGCTTGTGAATCAATAGATGCTTGGTCAATGTGAGTGTAAAACATTGTCAGCAATCGGGACAATAGAATGCATCGGTCTCAGAGTTGTCATACACTAATGTATACCAGTTCCAAGCCCTAATTCTCTCTATAAACACATACCCATAACCATTTGTATCACTTAATATCCGCCCCAAAGTCTTTCTCAACAATAATTGGAGGTGCCATAATATGAATTTCAGATCAAAGCGATAAAAAGAAAAGATCAGAATTCGAACCACCCCAGAATTCGTGGGGGGTAAAATTTCGATCTCTGCAGTGGGTTTAGGAAGCTCTGAATGAAGATGTAGCACCAGATCGCCAACAGGCCCTTGAAATCGATAGGAGCAAACTCTGGCGGCGCGCAGGAGGCTTCAACTTTGCCGCAGAATCTCGGCAAAAGTCGAGAAATTGCGGCAGAACAGAAAGAACTGAGGAAAGGAAAATTTTCAGTGGCGGCGCTTTGGGAGAGAGTTTCAGATCTGAGGAGATTTTTCTCTTGTGAGGGAGGAAGTGTGGAGTAGAGAGATATTTATAGGAGGAGAAATTTAGAATCCCACTTCTATCCCTAGGTTAAAAACGAATTTACCCTAGGGATTTGGAAGTTTTGAAGATAAGTTTGACCCTAGGGACTTGGAATTTGAGGAAACCTAGGAATTTAGAAAGATTTTGAATTTGGAAAGTGGAAACTCCTTTAAGCATAAATGTCCCTCTTTATTTTATTATTTTTTTTATTTTTTTTATTTACAAAATTTTAAAAAGACAGAAAAAAAATAATTTACAAAGATTATGTACAAGTGGGTTCACTGCCGGGCTATCTTTTGGCCTTTTCCCTCTGGCCCGTTTCCCATCATTCCAGTGTGTTCTTTTTCTCGGGTTTAAGTGGGAAACGTGACACATTATTTTTTTAACCCTCGGCATTTCCAGTTTCAATTCATTATTGTCCATCCATATCTCACCATAGTGTTCACCCAAAAATTCCCCTTAACACCTTTCTCATTTAGCACATCATTTTGTCCTTTATTCAGAAATTCAAGCTCATCTCTAAATAATTCTTCAAAACTCAAGTCAACATCCTCTTTCAAAATGTACAATAAGTTAACTTACCCGAGTGGACTCATCTAGACACATGATCATCAGCAAACAAGTCTTCAAAGGATATATCAATCGGAGGTTCGGATACAGTCACAGTTGGCTCATTGAAAGTGAAAAATCCAAATCAACTTTCCCCTTTTGAAAGGGTACTCGGATAAGAGAATCACTAGATTGTGACTCATCTTTTAGATCTTCACTTTCTCCTCACAAATCGTTACTAATGAAGCTAACCTCAAATGTTTGATCTTTTGTTTTACGAGATTGTGTGTGGAAGACATTGTGTTCATGAGTTATGTTACCAAAAGTCAACCTCATTGATCCATTCCGGCAATTAATGATGGCATTTGCAGTAGCCAGGAATGTCGTCCCAGAATGACCGCAATTTGAGTCCTTTGATTAGAATTTGATACAGGTTTTGTTTCAAGGACTACAAAGTCAACAGGATAAATGAATTCTCCAACTTTGACAAGGACATTATGAATTTCCCCTTGGGTCTAGTGACAGAGGGATCATCCAATTGGATAGTCATTTGGGTAGGACGGAGATCACCTAACCCCAATTGTTGGTACACAGAGAAAGCAGGAGATTGATGCTGGCCCCAAATCAAGAAGTGCCCTATTAATGATAGTCTGTCCTATGATGCATGAAATGGTGGGGCTCCCTGGGTCTTTGTATTTAACAGGAATTGGACCAGTGAGCAACTCATTGATGGTTGATGCAAGGAATACTCTTAAGGACTTGGGTCTTTCTCTTCTTGGTGCACATTTCCTTCAAAAATTTGGCATATGATGGCACTTGTTGTATGGCATCAAGAAGAGGAACATTGATTTGGCCTTATTGAACATATCTTTATTTCTCCATATGAGCATTGGACTTGTTATTTTTAAGCCTATTTGGAAATGGTACAACAGGCTTATAGGGTTGCTCATCTACCTTTTCTTTACCCTTGGCTTTGGAAGTGGATGGCTCTGTACTAGAAGAGGTTGTCAGAAGTTGGTTGTATTGGGACAGGAGGTGATGGCTTTGGTATAGGATGAGATGGTGGACTAGAAACCTTATTATTTATTTGTTTTCCAGATCTCAGGGTATGAATAGCATGACATTGACTGGGTCCTGAATCTTCCACTTCATTCAAAGGGAAGTGATGTTTGGGAGTTGGCAATGGCTGACTTGGTAGCATACCTTTTTGTCTTTCATTACTGAATTAGCCAATTGCCTAATTTGGACCTTCATTTTATTCAACTCCCGCTCCTGGTTCTTTGTAAAGGTTTCTAACATTTTTTCAACTCTGATATTCTGAATTATTTTGGGGTGGATGTTGTTGATATGGAGATTGGAATTGTGATGGGTAGTATGGTGGGGTTTTGATATGGTTGTGACTGAGGTGGACTTTGAGATGGATGAACATACAGTGAATTATGATTGAAACTGGATGTGTGAGAATGAGCATTATTGGATGTGGAAGTGGTGGTCTGTAATGCTCAGAACCAGACTGACTCCATGAAAGATTTGAATGGTTCTGCCATCCCGAATTGTAAGTGTTGGAGTATGGATGTCTGGTAAATGCTGCATCATATTCTCCTGATATGATTGGGGCTGATACAAAGGACACTCCTCAAAGACATGGCTAAGGTCATGACAGTTGGTGCAACCCGGGTTGATGACAGGCAATGGATTGACCTGATTGACAATAGAATTTCCTTTGACTCAAGCAGTTCTATCCTCTTCATCAATTGTGTGATCTTGGTTTCTGCAGCTATAGAGGATTCTATGGAGTGTGTACCAGTTCTGGAAGTGGTGGGAGTGGATTATCAGGACAAGACTCCCACTGAATGGTTTTCTCAGCTAAGGTTTCAAAGAGATCCCACCCCTGATGTTCATCTTTCTTCAAAAATTCCCCTTGACACATGGATTCAAGGAGAGTTTCGTTGGTAATCTAGACCGTCATAGATAATCTGGCATAGACGCCATTTCTCTATGCCGTGATGAGGACATAGGGCTAGAAGGTCTTTGAAACGCTCAAGATACTTCCAGAAAGGTTCATTTGGTTCTGCTTGAATTGCATGATATTCTTTCGCATAAGGGCTGTTTTGTGGATAGGATAGAATTTCTAAGAAAGACTTTTACAAAATCCTCCCATGAAGATATGGAATGACAGGAAGATTATAAGCCATTTCTTAGCTAAATCCTTAAGTGCAAACGGTTATGAACCGTAACCTAACAGCATCCTCGGTCATTGGGAAATTCTCATCATTTGGCATACCTCTTCAAACTCACGAATAAAGAGGTACGCGTCCTCAGACTCATGACCATGGAATCGGGGAAGTGTATTAATGAATTGCGGTTTCAGCTCGAAGTGATTTCCATTTGGTTCGGGGAGAAGAATGCAAGATGGAAGGGAGGTGCGAATCGGATAAAATCGATCTTGAAGTGAGACGTTGTTTTCCATAATGTCAAGTGGTTGTGTAAGTGCAAGTGTAGAAAGTCTAACAAGTCTTGCAGATTCTGAATCACGGAACCACTCTCGCGAATACAATCACAAACAACGTGCACCGATCACACCAGCGAAAAAGAGAAAATAACAAACAATAAAAAGAAAAATCAATCCAAGCTTCTAGGATTCCTGGAACTAGATGACTCCTAACTGATTAGATCGTCCACAGGAGGTTTAGTGTAGACTTTGACTATAAGCTAATCAGCCAGGAAAGGGCAAGGTTGGTGGGAGGTTTCCGTCAGAGACGTTCCTTAATTAAGTAACCAGCAACCTTCGGGCTTTCGGCCCTCAATCCTTTCCTAGACACTGATTTTACAAAAGTCAATTTCCAACACTTTTCCCCCTTAGGATATCTCCTAAGTGAGTCCGAATGTCCCTAGGGCCAACGTCTATCAGTTTTTATTTACAAGCTTGGGATGTGAGTGCTGGGGATGGTGGTTTTCGGGCTAAGGAAGGGGTGATAAAATCCCCACCTTATTTATTATGGGTATGCCCTTAAAATCGATTTGTGCAAGTGTACGATATCAACAAACAAGGTTCACTCAAAGCGTAATTAAATCAAACAAAGAGTGAGTCCTAGTCTAGATGCTATGCTTACGTACCTTGCCTCCAGCACTCTTCAACAGTAAAAGTAAAGAAATTGAAAGACAACGTGCCTAATGATGCAAATGTCTAAACAATTTTTAACATTAACAACCAATTTTT